>LPNX010057865.1:45908-124316 GCA_001517045.1 Pseudotsuga menziesii | reverse complement strand
ATGTTAAGCCAAAAGTTGATTGAACTTAATATTTCATAAAGTATAAGACAAGGTATAAGGTGGAAATAAGAGGCCTAAAAATTCAACCATGATCACGATCAAAATAAAACTTAATCTTTATTTTATGGTTCTATAAACTTAATAGAGGAAATGTCTCTTTTTCAAACATTAATAAGCTATGGTTAATATTACTTACCTAGCAAGAAAGGTTATAATCATAACCCTGCCATAACAATCGTAGGTTTAAACTTGTCAAGTTATATGAATACCATAAATTGCAAAGCATTGGTCGTAATGGTCTCCACGACCTTAATGATTTGCAAGGTTTAAGTGTTTTAAGTGATGATTTTTATGTTCTTTCATGTAGCGTAGGAATGATAAGCTGACTTTGCAGCAAGGCTAAGAGTAAACTTGATGTATAAAATGATTGGAATCATTTCTGGGTGGAACGTCCTCCGAACTATATGAATCCACCCACCGCAAGAAAATTTATTTGTTGGTAACGTGGCAATACCATGGCCATGCATTACATAGTTATAAGAGTCGTAGTCAAACCCTAGCTCACCATTCCCTCCTTCTCCTTCAGCTCTCGTCGCTCTGCGATGGTGCTGGTGCACCCTTGCTGCACCTCTCCTCTGCAATGGTATCGTCCAGCTCGTTATCTTCTTGTGACTCGTTCTATCACATTTTAGTAGTGCCATCCCATGTGTTGTTGTTGGTCATCCGTTGGTTGTTCTTCCCTCAGGTTTTTCTCTGTCATGCTAGCTTGAACCCGAACCCTTGACTGAGATAACCTCCTTCCTCAGTGAGGATCGAAGTCTTGTCCTGCTGTATTGCGATTGAGTGTTGCTGTGTGTTAATCTTCTTCTCCCTTCCTGCAGTAGGGTTACCTCATCATGTTGGTGGTTGTCTTGTTGTTGCTGGTGGTCATGCCTCCATAAAAAGATCAGGTAGAAATACTGTAATCCTTTCTTCGTTTTTATTGTTTGTTTTTAACTATAAAATTATTATCCAGCTTACAAATTTCTAATATTATTGTTTTCTTCATGGTTACAGGTCTTGGCCCTCCCTTCTGCGCGGCTTCTGGTACAAGGTTTGAGCAGCAGTTACAAGTCCCGGTAAGCCTGGTTAAACCATGGCACTTTCTCTTTGTGGGGTTCCTTTGGGACTTTTGAGGGTTGGCACGTTGAGTCCTGTAACCCTTGCAGCTTTAGTTTGTCCTGTTAATTTGTTTGATACTTGTGGTAATTGAAAAGGCCCCTACGTTGTGTGAGGGTGCTCTGGCTTTGGCCGTGATTGTATAAGTTAGTTTCTTTTTGTGTTTAAGTGCTATGTAAGAAGTGACATGAGACAGAGGCAATTATGCCATACTCTCAAGTACTTGAAGGGGTCGAGGGATTTGAAAATCTATTCGACTTTTTGTTTAGATTTACTGTGTAATACTTGAGGCCGTGAGCCTGACTTGGAAAAGGGTTTACAACCCTCGACTTCTTACTTCTGCTGTAATTATAAATTTTATATGGTTTCCACCCTAAGTCCATCATATAAGTTATTATTACTGTATTATTATACTTACTGTACTATATATTTTATAGAAATTCTCTGTATGCTAAATTGTCTTAATTATGTTAGAGGATTATCATTTAGAAAAATAGAAGAAAAGAACTCAATACAGTAATTGTTAACAACTTAAAAGTATAGGATGACATTGGTGGAATTTATTTATGTTTAACTAAATAAAACCCAATAAATAAACACATATATTGCTAACCATAAATAAAGTCTTAAATTCAAAAAGTCACCTGTAGCAACAATCAATCATTCTAACTAATCTTTCTTTCTGTTTCGTTTATTATACAAGCAGTAGTAACATATGGAAAAAAGTAGATTGTAAAGTATCTTTATTTAGCTTAATCCTACTCTAGTGAACTATCTTACTTTTCTCTTGAAATTCAATTAAGCAATGAGATTACTGAAAGTAACTACTGTATCAAAAACTATATTATCTATTCATTCCTACTACTATCAGTAGTTAACCTAGCTTCTTTTTCTATTCTAAAAAGACGGACAGTTTCAGTACAAGTTAATACTACTGATACAAAGGATATTTCTTCTGATAACCATACAAAGAAATACTCTAAAACTCCATTAACATTCTATTTTGTATTTTCATCATACCATCTTTATTTATAATTTCACCCCTATGCTGGAGTACGGTCTGGTAACTCCGAATGAGGAAAAACACAGTGGGTTTTTAATTCCCATTAAAAAGATTCTATTACTGACAAACTAAGAACAACTACATCACTGCGCCATCTAAATATTTATATCATAAGCAACAAACATAACATTTAATCATACACAGTTATTAAAACACAGACTGTTAGAGGACAGAACCTGTTCTTGAGCTTGGACAACAACAGCAATGGGAGGCCGTTCCTCCCTACCAACTCTTGGAAAGCGCTCAAACAACGAATCCTCAGGACCCCCGAGCTTGCTCTGGTCTCCCTCGCTGGAACTAGGTGCAACAAATATCAAGTACCACTCTTCAAACTTAGTACCAATCTTGAACTTATCAGTAAGTTCTCCCAGCTTACTAGCTGTAACAGACCAAGTTACTGCAAAATTCCTCTCAAAACACCTTCCTTACTATTTTCCCTTTTTCCCCAATGAATTCCCTGAATAGCATTCCTCCTGAATGATTCTTCTTTGGAAAATATCTGAGCAGCCCCAGCTCTATTCATTGGGTACTTTTTAAAAGATTTCCTAGGTCTTTTTGGGTTAGTTGTCATTTATTGAGCCACCTGCTCTGATCCCACTTTCTTGGGAGATCATGACCCCAAATATAGGGAAGTTGCCACCTGCAACATAGGAAGTGTTTGAGGATGCTGCCACTTGTCTTTTGCCCTCCACCTAGTTCCTTCCACCAGTTTGACCAGTACACTCTTATTAACAGCTCTCCCATGCTGTTGTCTCAATTTTTTATTTATTAATAATAAAATATTCAAAATTACATTCCACTTCTTTTGACTCTGCTGAGTCATCAGTTCCTACTTAGCATTAAATTTAACATAATGTCTTAGGAAATATAATTAAAACAAATAACATTATTTTACAAAATTGGGGTATGTGACAGTGTTCCAACTATTTCTTATCTGAGAATATATTTCCAAACTCCTCTTTGTTCCACTGTTTTATTTTTGACTTCAAACCCTTTAGATTTTGCTGAAAATTGTAGATACTTTGATGATCATGGCCTTCCCTCAAATCCTCCCACCAAGATTTAATTTGTTCTTCAAAATTAGGCTGCTCTAGCCAGAATTGTTCAAAATGAAACAATTTCTTAAATTGGGATCTTAGACCGCTCCACATAAGCTCAATTAGCCAGTGGTCTAATCCCACCCCCGAAAGCATTGCACTATGGATCTCATTGTACAAGTCAATTATTGATTCCGAGACTAAAAAGTGATCCAATCTGGAGGCTATGTGTTGATCCCCTGATATCTTATTATTCCAAGTGTACCATTTCTCCCCGGGAATAATATCTACAAGGCCGAGCTCCTCTATGGTTTCCCGAAATAAATCACATTCCTCCTCCAATCTGCATCTTCGTTTTTTTTCCTCTAAGGGGGTGATTAGGTTAAAATTGTCCCCAACAACCCATTGGGTGTTGGGTGATCCCTCCGTCAAACTCCTAAGAGAGCCAAGGAACTTTGCTTGTCCCCTGCCCCTTGTGGACCATAATATTCCATCACCATCCCTGGAATGGGAAAAACAACTACCTTGAAGTCCATTGATAGAGAGTACCTAGTCCCTTGAAAACCACTCAGGATAACCCGTACCAGATCCCAAAGAATACCCAACCATCCAGAGAAACCTCTAGCATCTATCCCCATGCCTTCACATCTTGTCCAAATTCTTCTCCTCAGTTCCTGGATATGATCCGCTTGGCACTTTGTTTCTTGCAAAAAGACAATGACTGGATTTGTCTTCTTGATCTTTTTATTCATAATTTTGATTTTTCTCGGGCTATTTAAGCCTCTTACATTCCATGAGAGGATCTTCATTGGACAAACTTACAAACCCAAGGAAGATTTAATTGTCGGGTATTGTCTCAACTCAATCAATCTCTTTCCCACTTTCACAACATTTTATTTGTTTGTTTTTCGACCTATCTTCCTAGCTTATTCCTCAAATTTCTTCTTCGTATCTTTGTGATATCTAGAGATGATCCCTAACTTATTTGATGATAGTGCCTTCATAATAGCTTCTTTGAGGAGGATGGCTTGTTCCTGTGGGACATACCCTTTTCGTTTATCTTCATAAGCTTTTTCAATTCCTTCCATATCTAGTTCCCCTAGATCCATGTCTTCTGCCTCCTCCCCCAATTCCCGACCCATACCTTCACCCCCTTTTTCATTACCAAGATCTATCTCCATTAAAGGGTTTTGGTTAGACAATCCAGCCACCAACTTAGAAACTGAGTTGTCTATTTTTTCTTTTTTCAATATCTCCTTGTCCTAGTTTTCCATTATCTCAAACGCATTTGAGATAGCAATTTTCTTATGTATCTCTTGATTTTTTGGTTTTCAGCTTCCTCTCTTTCGGGACGGGACTTTTGTAAACCCCTGGTCCGCTTAGTATCCTTCCTTTTTTGGCTTCATCTTAGGGTCATTTATTGGGAAATCCCTGAAAATATGGTCGTATTCATGACATCTACGACATCGAAAAGGAGTATGTTCGTAGTCTAGGGTTTGCAACCAGTCCTCATCTTCCCATGTCATCCTGATTTCCTCTAGAAGTTCCTTAGATAGTTCCATGTATACACAGATCCGAGCATAGGCAGTATATCCCTGGATCTTTGTTTACTCAGAAATCTTGATGAATTTCCCCAAGCAATTTCCCAAGTCTTCCAATATTTCTAGATCCCAGTATTAATTGGGGAGAGAGAACAACCCGATCCATACTAGGGCAACTCTCATATCCTCCTGTTTTGGAAATAATTTCTCTTTCCAGGGGCACAATAATAAGCCTGCAGAATAGTAAAAATAAGCCCCCCCATACAAAACACGGTTCATGTCTTCTAGACTAAGAAATGAGATAGTGAAGAACCCTTTGGAACCTAGATGGAGATCAAAGTGAACCTTCGGTTTCTAGTTTGAGTTGATCCACCATATTAGGGATTTTTACGAGGGCTGCAATCCTACAAAATTTCCAATTGGGGCATGATTAGACATATACTGGATCCAATCTTTGATCTTCGAGGACCTTACTATCATGGAAGGAATCAGGGTTGCTTTCGACATGCATTATGTGAATTCCTATCTTTCAATCCTTTACCTTGGATCTGACTACCAGCTAGATTTATTGGGATCTCACTAATTTTCATTCCCACTACTTCTAGGGGATGGGAGGGTGAAACCCCCCCTTTGTTCCCCACCATAGTCTGTCAAAACCTTACCCTCCTGCAGAAAAAACCTCCGTCCAGCCTTCCTCCTTCCAATCGCTCCCGAGCTCGTCACCCCAAAATCAATTAAAATAATCATCTTCTCGAGATGAAAGTTAACGAGGATTGTCCATGATGATTTTTCGATGGTGCTTTTTAGGGTGTGGGTAGAATATGCAATACTGGGTTCATCTTGCATATGGAAAAATATCACTTTTTTCGACGAAGGTACCTTTGAGAGATGGTACAAACAATTGGTCTGAACTTTGTGCTTTGTTTCATGTTTTAAATTTTGCAAGGGAGTTTGGTGTTGACTCGTATATATATTTTGGGATTCAGTCTTCTTTATATATTAGATGTTATTAAAATCGTAGATCAACGACATGTGCTTAGTCCATCCGGATGATCATCTGAAAGGTATAGAACAAACGTTTTTGACCAAATGCTACAAACATATTTACATGGATGTGAACATTTGGGAAGATTTTCTATCAAAACAGGGCTTAGCCTGGAGACAGGACATCTGCAAATTGAGGTATATAGCAATGGTGAGATGCTATTCATTTTAACATAGGATATATATTTTCTTTAGAACTTACGTACTATGCTTTCATATATATGTATAAGCCCACTTTTTTCTTTTAGTAAGTAGATTTTTTGACAAATTTTTTAATAAGTATAAAGTTGAGAACCATATATGGGAACAAACATTGTTCAATGCATCAACACTTGGAGGATGCAATTTCAATTCTACTTGAAAATATATTATAATTTTTTCTCGAAAAAAAAACATAATAATCAAAGGGTAATCATTATAATATTTTTAACAACTATGTATTTATATTTAGGAATATGATTGGGATCCGGTTGAAAAATAATAATTTTATTTTAACATTTGATTTAATAAATTGAAATGATAAAAGCATGAGGTAGAATTAATATATCTAGGGTTAATATAAATTTGTTCTAGTTTTTATTTTATTTGTGTAATACATACCAAATATCCAACATCTCCTTTTTTAAGTTATAAATGGATAAATCAGAGAGTTTTAATAGTGGTAGAAAAAAATTCAAAGAGCCAATATTAATGCATTCAACTTTATTCACACATCCTTGCAAATAGGTTATAAGAGATGAAATGATTTTTTTAAGTCATAAAGTAATTCTAAGGGATCAATATTGGTATATTTAACCTTAAATTTCCAATATTGGTATATTCAACCTTAAATTTTGTTGATCAAAGGATGAGCATATATGGAAAATATTTGTGCCAATGATCGGAGGCTACCCACTATAAGGCAAAACAATAAACTCAAAGTTATTAGGGTATCCCTAGTAGCTCTAATGATCATCAAGTTCTTACCAATAAGGTAGGGTAAAGAGATATAATGTAAATGAGAGTTCATTCTAGAAGAACAACTAAAACATATTTATGTGTTGGAACAAAATCATACAAAACCTCTTAGGAATTATAATCAGGTAGGTAGGAAATAGGATAATGCATCAAAAACCATTACCAAATGGGATTGATCTCTTCCTTGATTTTTCACTTTCATTACCATGGGGTGAACGATAAGGTGATACTTTATTTTCTAATTTTAAATGAAAAAACAATTTGTCTTTCAATCAATTCTAAAGACGGTTGAAGGAGGAAGGATTGGGGTCTCGGCCACAAACTAGTTGGGTGACAATATGAAATTAGCAAGTTGTTGAGTCATTGGGGAACTATAAAGAGTTGGAGACAAGGGGGTCGCCACCCCCATTGTAAAATATCTTAGTGGGAGATGGTTACAATAGCTTAGTGGGAGATGGGGGTGGGGGTGTTGGGGCTAATCACAAATATACAAGTGGGAGAGAAAGGGGTGGAGAAGGGAAATAACACAATGGGAGAGAAGGGTGTGGTCTACCCCATTAGCATAAGTATCATGGCATGTGAGGAATTTTTAAGCCACTATGAACCAACACACAATACCAATGTAGGGAAAAAAATTATGGGTTTGATTCTATTATGCACATAAGCACACCCACAAAATTGTGCCAAATAAAAAAATGATAAAATGAAGAAAATAGAAAAGTAGTTCCATGACCAACAAAACACCTTGATTTGCACATAATTATTATGTAAAAATAATTTTATATTACTTTAATTACCAACACAACAATACACATAGTCAAGTGTTTCCTAAACAACCCAATTGGTCGTAATGTTGGGAAAATACCTTTAATCAATTGGACAGGGAAAAAAGAGGATACAGATATTCCAAGAAGAGAGGTGGTGTCTAAAGACACCATTTACAACACTTAAGAAAAGAGCATTATGACCAAAAAATCGCAATGCATTATTATCATCACACTTTTTCATACTCAATACAACCCATAGGGTCGTTCTTTTATAGTCTCAAAATCTAACAAACTTCCTTCAATTGAGAGTGATCTGGTTCACAAATATGGGTTTGTCTATTCTAACAGTTTCCTAAAAGACTGCAACATTTCATCGATTATTTGGTTTCTTTAGTTGAGCCAACCACTACTTCATCAACCATTTAGTCGACCGGTTAGTCAACCACTCAGTCGATCCTTCAATCGATTTCCCAAGTAATTGACTATTGTATTTCGATTGAATATCTCTAGAAGATCCAGACTTGTAATGAGTTCCTTCATAAACTTTGGTTCCAACACCCCCTCCCCACATCAACACAACACTCTAGAGGTTTAGGAAATGGAATTATTTTCTATGAACAATCCCCCATAATCGCAGCTACCCGAATCCCAAGCATAGGTTGAAGTTTAACAAAATTAGCTTCTAGTAAAGGCTTCGGAAACATATCAATGATCTGATTTTTTTGTCCTGCAATAAACAAGAGTTACAACATTTTCCTGTATCAACTATCTCAAGTAGTGAACATGAATTTCAACATGCTTCATTTTTTGTGTGCAACATGATTATTGACAACTTTAATTGTACGTTGATTATCACAATGGATAATAGTCGAGGATTGAATAGGAAAACCAAGATATTTTAAAATCTAAAGGATCCAAACTGTCTTTGTGCCCACATTAACAACTCCATGATATTATTCTCTTATAGTCAAAAGAGAGACTACATGAACAAACCAAGGTCTAGAACTAATTCGAAACATGTAGCCAGATGTGGACTTCCTATCATCAATGCCATGAACCCAGTCAGAATCAGTAGAACCAACTAGTGGGTATGTGCTACGATATATCTGATACCAAATTGATAAGTTCCCTTTATATGTTGAACGATTCCTTTTGCATATTTCCAATGGCTTTCTCTAGGATCCTGCATGAACTGATAAACCACACTAATAAAAAAGGAAATGATAGGTTAACTATGATTTAAGTAAATATATCTATCAACCAACTACCGATAATGGGTGGCATCAACTCGGAGAGAGTCACAGTCCTTAGATAATTTGACGCCCGACTGATAAGGTGTGACACAAGACTTACAATCATACAATTTGAATTGTTTCACTGTATCCAAAGCATATTTAGGTTGAGAAATAAATATACCATCATTCATCCGTAAAATTCGAATGCCTATAAAGAGATGCAAAAGACCAAGGTCATTCATTTCAAAGGTATATGCAAGTTGTTTCTTCAAATTCAGAATTAAGTACATATTGTTTCCAGTTATAACTAAATCATCAACATATAATGCAATAATCAAAGTATCACCATGAACATGCAATGCATAAATATTGTGATCAAATTCACAATGTATGACACCAAGATTGATAAAAAGGAAATCAATTTTCTCATACCAAGCATATAGGGCTTGTTTCAAACCATACAAAGACTTATTTAGTCAACAAACAAGAATAGAATTTGTCACAAAACCTTGAGTTTGTTCCATGTATATTTCTTCAAACAATTATCCATGAAGAAAATAATTTTTTTGCATCCGTTTGATGAAGTTCCCATCCAAATTAAGCAACAAGTGAAAGGATCAGTCAAATAGAGTTCATCTTTGTAACAAGAGAAAATGTTTTAGTGTAGTTGATGCCTTCTTATTGAGAGAATACCTTGGATACCAAATGAGCGTTATGACATTCAACAACACCTTCTGAGGTAAACTTGGTATTATATACCCATTGACACTTCACAACATTATTTCCTTATGGTTGGGGAACTAAATCCCAATTCAGATTCTTCAACAAGGAATCAATTTTAGTAGACATAAAATTCTCCCATTCACACAATTTTTGAGGATCAACATAGGTTTCAGGATCATAGGATTAAAGAACACAGACATCAAAGCAACACTTCCATGTTGTTCATAACTGCAGGTTTTCTGACTAATATTGACATCCCCAACATCATGTCCAAAAACTTCAATAGTTTTAGACAACCCATTGGGGTAGACAAGTCATCGATGAATCAATTCAGTTATTTTTAGGGTTTGGAGCAAGTGTGTCGACATTTTCAATCAATCTCGACTAACTACCACAAAGGTATACTGTCTATTCGAAACATCAAATAAAGGTACCGTTGATCCACATTCTTTAATAATATCAAGAGGATCACTATGTAATAAACTAGAGTAAGATTTCAATAAATTAATACTTGAAATATTCTCATCAAAGATCACATTCCTACTCAATATTATTTGTTGTTTGATAGGGTCAAGTAGTTGATAGGATTTTGATTCATCATGATTCATCATGACTTTTTACATCCAATTTATTCATGCATTTATCATTAATATGTGTCCAAGCAACACATACAAAGGTTTTGAGGCCTTCAATAGAAGGTTTCCTTCCTCGCTACTTATCAACTCGATTCATTTCATTGAATGCTTTAGTCAGAACAAGGTTCAAGAGGTAGTTTGAGTAGTAAACAACTTATGCCAATAAAATTATCAGTAAGTATTTGGTTTTTGGTAGATATCAATTTAATTCCACCAAAGTCATATTCTTCCTCTCTGTTATGCCATTGTGTTGAGAGGTGTGAGGGACATGTCTCTGCCAAGAGATACCATTTTGTGTTAGGTAGTATTCCAATTGTCGATTCACATATTCTCTACCATTGATGGATGTCAAACATTTAATAGGTTGATCATGTTGCTTTTCAACCAATTCCCTAAATTCCTTGAATCTTTCAAATACATGACCCTTTTTTTCAATAATTAGACCCATGTAAATATGGATAAATCATCAATAAATATTAAAATATACTTTTCATTCGTTAATGAGGGATCGTTCATGCAACACTAGAGATCACTATGAACATGTTCTAGTAAATCATGTGCTCTCCATTCTTTCCCAAAATCAAAGTGTACCGGATGATGCTTTCCAAGCACACATCCTGTACAAACTCCATCAGGTGGAATACTCTTTGGGAGACCAATAACCATACTCTTTTTTACCATCATATTCAAACTTCGAAAGTTCATATGTCTAAGTTGTTCATGCCAAAGTTGACGTCTATCATCATACTTAAAAACTAATGCAGCCGATCCAAAATCATGCTTGGGAGAGTCATATAACTTAGATTGTTTTTCTTTGGGATATAAATAGGATATATCAATAGACAACCCCCATGCCTCAAATCCTTTATGATAAAGTGACATAACCAAAACTTGACAGTCTTGCTATTTTGAGTGAGTTGAGTAGCTGAGAGTAAATACCCAATCAAGATAGGTGAATGATAGACATTGTGACTTATACCATATCAACATTCGACATCTTTGCTTCCAATGATTATGAGAGCATAGTCACAACTACATAAATCTTATATTCCGAAGCTTCACTTTAGAAAGAGAATATAGAAGCACCCTTATCCATATGATGAGCATAACCAAAATCGTTGATCCACTCAGTCTAATTCTCATGGGAATCTAATGCATGGGAAGTATTAACATAAAAGGTAAAATTGTCTGCAAGTTGGTTGATCGAGCAACCAACTGACACATCATTTTAAAGATGATTCACTTTTTCTTCCAAATATTTGGTCTTCTTCCAGTAGGTTTTGTCCACATGTCCCACCTTTCCACAGTAGTGACGATATTTCTTCTTTCGATTCTTCCAATTCAACGTCGAATAGTTAATATTTCCTTTAGTAGGTTGGTCGATAGACTCTATCATTTATTCAAAGTGTCCAATAAACCTCATTCTTTCTAATTTTGCTTGACCTTGCCTTTGAGAAAGTGAGCCTAGTGTCTACTACAATATTCCATTGATCAAGTAGCTTTTTTTAATTCTTGATCAATAAATCATAAGAGGTATCAAATGAGAATTCCTTACCGTATTATTTTCATGGCATCCAACTAGCATGAATTGAGGAGCATAACACATCATAAGGTGTATTCATAGTCATGAAGACTAGTTCAATGAATTTTCCATCCTTCTTTGGTAAATTTTGTCCACATTCACCCAATTTCAACTATATCTCCTTGATATGAGCCAAATAATCCTCAATCCTTTTGAAGGAATGAGGTTCTAGAAATATCGACTATTCCTTTATCTGAATCACTTAACTTTCACTAACATTGTCAAACATTGACTTTAGCTTATTCCAAACAACATGAATACAATCGACCCCACTTGTATGACAATGAATCTCCATTGAAATGTAGGTCACGATGACCCCAACAACCTAATCATTCTTTATGTTTATGAAAAAATTATCATGTTCATTAGTTAGATATAGAATAACAATCTTGGTATTCTTCTAGATTCCCTTTCTCTCCAACACCGTTTCCATATTTTTTTCCTAGATTGAATAGTTATGGCCATTCAAAACAATAGGTTTTATCTTGGAATCCATCCTTATTATATCTTATAGATTTTATCCAAGTTCAAGGTGTCAAAGGTACTCATCAACAAATCTTCATCCCATAGTTGATCAACCCTAGATTTAAATCAACATGACTAATAGACAACAGGGCTAAGTCAAAACCAATCTCTAAACCCATGTTGGGAAATAACCTTTGAAAAATTGGACAAAAAATAGAAAATAACAGAAGGGATAAAGATATTTCAAGAAGAGAGGTGGTTTCTAAAGAAATTGCTTACTATTAACACTTAAGCACATGGCATTATGATTAGAAAATCACAATGCATTACTATCATCATAATTTTTCATACTTAGTACAACCCATAGGGTTGTTCTTTTACATCCTCCAGGTCTAACAAACTTCCTTGATTTGAGGGTGATTTGGTACACAAATAAGGGTCATTGGTTATAATGGTTCCTAAAAGAATACAACATACCCTTGATTAGTCAAGTAATTTTGTTGATTTGACCACTCTTTCATTGACCAATCAATCAACCACTCACTTGAGACTTCAATCGACTACCTAACTAGTCAACTGCAATATTTTGACTGACTGTATCCATAGGATCCATAGGTTTGATGAATCTTCATAATATTTGGTTCCAACATAAACAAAAGGTATGGAGGGAGGGTTAAGAAAGCAAGAAAGTAGTCCCATAAGTATAAAAAAATATGTTATAAGGGTGTGGGCGATTAAAGGATATGAAAAGGTCATAGAGGGAAGTTTGTGTAAACATGAATGGAAGGTTAATGAAGAATAAATAATTCCCATATCTAATCAATAAATATGTTAGAAGGGGGTGGTTACTCATGTTGAAACAAGAATCATGGCATCTAAGGAATGAAAGACCATCATGAACTGACACACAAAAACCATGTAGGGAACCAAAAATTTGTGCTACACTAAAATGGAAACAACATTAAGAAAACAAATAATCAATGCCATAACCAATAAAACATCTCAATTCTTTTCACATGATTATCACATGATTATTATGTAAACACGATTTTCAAATTTTATAATTACCAAAACAACAATACAACCTTTGAGAAATGTGAACCACTTTATGTTTATATTGTACACCATATAATATTCTAATGTAAGCTCAACAATAATAGCATTATACTATATGCACAATAAGGGATTTAGTTTCAACTTGTAAATGGGGAGGAACATTGGGGATAACAAGGGAAAGTGAGGGGCCCAAATTTGACCCTAATGTAAAGTAGGATTTATCTTATGATTGGGTACTTTGACACACCACTGAAAATGAAATTGAACCCAAAGGATTTTCGTTGTTAAGAGATAAAATTTCCTTAGATGCCATAATTATAGGAGACTAAAACATAGTTATTTGAGCCCTCTATAGTGGATTCTTTAGCTCTTATGTAACAGTTTCTAAAATAGTCTTAGAATATTTTACATGGATCCATGAATTATAAAAAATGTATCTACCTTTCATATTAATCACCATTTAAACAATGAGGCATGCAACATGGACAATTCGGGTGTGGTGATGAAAGACATAGATCTTGTTGATGTTTGGGGTAATTGCAAGAAGACATCCTCCTAGACATAGTCATCGTGCTTGGCTTGATGGTTCATGGTGGTTTGACGTATGGAGGATGGTGATGGTTCACTCATGAGTCATTGGTGTGTGTAAGGCCCCTAGATGTAGCCTTTCTTGGTCAAGGTGGTTGGTCAAGTGGTAGAAGGCTTGGATGCTTTTAGATATACTCCTTGGTCCTAAGAGGCCTTGGTGTATCCCTTCTAGATCACAAAAATTGATGAGGTGGTATAGGAATTGGGTTTCCCATCACATGACTACCTGGATCTAGTATTCCTTGTCATAATAGAGTGGATTTGACTTTCCCATTCTTAGGGATTAGCTACCCATGTTGGAATGGTTAAGACTACTCTAGTGTGAGTGCACACACACTAGATCTCTTATGACATGGATGGATGTGCATGTGAAAGAAACTCATGGAAATCCTTCTTGGGATATGAAGACTAAGTTTATAGATCTTGTTACATACATTAAAGAATAAGTTGAGAGTATGTGCAAATAAATAAATAATATAAATAATAAGATAAAAAAATAAAATGCCATGGGCCAATATTAGTGCACTCGGTTCAAAGTCATTCTTGGGAGAGTCACATAAATTATATATTTTTTCTTTGGGATATAAATATCCTATATCAACAAAAACCCCACATGCCTAAAATCCTTTATGATAAATAGGCCTAACCAAAACTTGACATCCATGCTAGTCCAAGTGAGTTGAGTAACT
Source organism: Pseudotsuga menziesii (assembly GCA_001517045.1). Taxonomy (NCBI): domain Eukaryota; kingdom Viridiplantae; phylum Streptophyta; class Pinopsida; order Pinales; family Pinaceae; genus Pseudotsuga; species Pseudotsuga menziesii. The sequence continues at coordinate 109,776 of LPNX010057865.1, read as the reverse complement.
GAGAGTAATTACCTAGTCAAGCTAGGTGAATGATAGTCATTGGAACTTCTACCATATCAACATTCAACATATTTTCTTCCAATGCTTGTGAGGGCATAGTCACGACTATATAAATCTTATATTGTGAAGCCTCACTTAAGGAATATAGCATAGAAGAATCCTTATCCATATGATGAGTATAACCAAAATCGACTATCCACTCAACCTTAGTCTCATGGGAATCTTATAATGCATGGGAAGTATCAGCATAAAAGGTAAAATTGTCTATAGGTTGGTTGATTGAACAACAAGCCGACACATCGTCTTTAAGATGCTTCAAATTTTCTTCCAAATATTTGGTCTTCTTCCAGCAGGATTTCTCCACATGTCCCACCTTTCCACGGTAGTGACATTATTTATTCTTTCGATTCTTCCAAGTCAATGTAGAATAGTCAATATTTCCTTTAGTAGGTTGCTCGATACGCTCCTGTTGTTTATTTAGAGTGACCGGTCAACCTTGCTCTTTGTAATTTTGACTGACATTTCCTTTGAGCAAGTGAGCGTGGTGTCTGCTTACAAATATTCCATTAATCAAGTAGATTTTGTTAATCCTTACCAGTAAATCACAGGAGTTATCTAATGAAATTCCTTACCATCTTCTTTCCATGACACCCAACTAGCATGAAATGAGGAGCATAACACATCATAAGGTGTCTTCATAGTCATGAAGACTAGTTTAGTGAATTTTCCATCTTTCTTTGGTAAAAAAATTCCACATTCACCCAATTTCAACTATATCTCCTTGATATGAGTCAAATAGTCCTCAATCCTTTCAAAGGAATGGGGTTCTAGAGAGATCAACTCTTTCTCTATCAACACCACTTAACTTTCACTAGCCTTGTCAAACATTAACTTTAGCTTATTCCAAACAACATGAATACAATCGATCCCACTTGTATGAAAACCTCATCGTTCTTTCTGTTGATGACAAACTTATCATGTTCATTAATTATATCTAGAATAACAATCTTGGTATACTTCTATAGTCCCTTCCTCTTCAGTAGTGTTTCCATATTTTGTGCCTAGATTGCATAGTTATGGCCATTTAGAATAATAGGTTCTATCTTGGAAGCCATCCTTTTGATATCATATAGATTTTATCCAAGTTCAAGGAGTCAAAGGTACCCATTGACAAATATTCATCCTAGAGTTGATGACCCCTATATTTGACTCAACATGATTCACAAACAACAAGACTAAGTCAAAACCAATATCCCTAATACCATACTGGGAAAAAACCTTTGAAAAATTAGACAAAAAATAGAAAATAATAGAAGGGATAAAGATATTTCAAGAAGAGAGGTGGTGTCTAAATAAACAACTTACAACAATTAAGCACACAACATTATGATCATAAATTCACAATGCATTACTGTCATCATAAATTTTCATACTCAATACAACCCTTAGGGTTTTTCTTTTACAATCTCTGGGTCTAAAAAACTTCCTTGATTTGAGGGTGATCCGGTCCACAAATAAGGGTCATTGGTTATAAAGGTTCCTAAAAGACTACAACATCTCATTGATTAGTCAACTACTTTAGTTTTTTTGACTGCTGCTTCATTGACCAATCAATCAACCACTCAATCGAGCCTTCAATCGACTATCCAACTAGTCAATTGCAGTCTTTTGACTGATTTTCTCTACAGGATCCATAGGTGTGATGGATCTTCATAACCTTTGGTTCCAACATAAACAAAAGGTATGGAGGGAGGTTTAAGCAAGCAAGAAAGTAGTCCCATAAGTATCAAAAAATAAGTTAGAAGGGTGTGGTCGAATAAAGGATATGAAAAGGTCATGGAGGGAAGGCTGTGGAAACATGAATGGAAGATTAAGAAAGAACAAATAATTCCCATATCTAATCAAGAAATATGTTATAAAGGGGTGGTTACGCATGTTGGCACAATCATCATGACATGTAAGGAATTTCAGACCATCATGAACTGACACCCAAAAACCATGTAGGGAACCAATATTGTTGCATCTGATTTTAATACACACACACCCAAAAGCCATGCTACACAAAAAAATACAACAATGTTAAGAAAACAAAAAATCAATGCCATAACCAATAAAACACCTCAATTCTTTCACATGATTATCACATGATTATTATGTAAACAAGATTTTCAAACTTTATAATTACCTAAACAACAATAAAACCTTTGAGAAATGTGAACCACTTTATGTTTATATTCCGCGTCATATAATATTCTAATGTAGGCTCGACAATAATAGCATTGTACTTTATCCACAATAAGCAATTTAGTTTCAACTTGTAAAGGAGGAGGAACATCGAGGATAACAAGGGCAGGTGAGGGGCCAAATTTAAACCTAAAGTAAAGTAGGATTTATCTTATGATTGGGTACTTGGACACACCACTCATAATGAAGTTGAAGCCAAAGGATTTTGGTTGTTAAGATATAAAATTTCCTTAGATTCCCTAATTATAGGTGACTCAAACTTATTTGAGCCCTCTATAGTGGATTCTTCGGCTCTTATGTCACCATTTCTAGAATACTCTTATGAGATTCTGCATGGATCCATGAATTATCACAAACATATCTACCTTTCATATTAATCACCATTTGAACAATGAGGAATGCAACATGGAAAAATTCAGGTGTAGTGATGAAAGACATAGATCTTGTTGATGTTTGGGACAACTGCATGTAGACATCCTCCTAGACATAGCGATAGTGCTTGGATTGATGGGTCATGGTTGTTTGACCTATGGAGGATGATGATGGTTCACTTACTAGTGTATGTGAGGCCCTTTAATGTAGCCTTTATTGGTTAAGGTGTCTGGTCAAGTGGTAGAAGGCTTGGATGCTTTTAATATACTCCTTGGTCATGGGAGGCCTTGGTATATTCGTTATTGATCACAAAAATTGGCGAGGTGTTATAGGACTTGGGTTTCCCATCACATGCCTACCTAGCTCTGGTATTCTTTGTCATAATAGATTGGATTTGACTTGCCCATTCTTAGGGAATGGTCAAGTCTACTCTAGTGTGAGTGCACACACACTATATCTCTTCTAACATGGATGGACGTGCATGTGAAACAAACTTATGGAAATCCTTCTTGGGATATGGAGACTGAGTTTCTATATCTTGTTATGTACATTAAAGAATAAGTTGAGGGTATGTGCAAATAAATAAAAATAATAAGATAAATAAATAAAATACCATTGGCCAATAACATGGGAAATACAATGGTTTTATGAAACCATGAGAGAGGCGATAGTAAAAATAATGAATGAAACATTATAATGAAAAGTTAAATAATCAAAATACCATGGGAAAATACCATGGTTGTATGAAACCTTATGGGGAGACAATAATAAAATATAATATAATAATTAATTAATTAAGCCTCTAAATAAAGAGGAAAAGGGCATGCCTTTTACATTTGAAAAGGCACAATGAAACCTATTTAATGGTCCATGTATTGTATTATGTTCATCATTTTTTAAATCAATCATTTATTTTATTTTTTGTAACATATGATTGAATCTTTTAACATTTAAATTACTTTATAAAGAATCTGTTGCATAAAATTCATAAAATTCTTAAGGGAAATAATTATCAGTTCTAAAAGTGGAAATATCAACATATCTATCTCTCCAGGTCCACCCACGCCACACCACGATAAAAAATCTAAGTCTTAGGGTATAACAATGCCACCATGTCCATTTATCATGCATGTGATCCAATTGGCAACATAGGCTTCTCGTCGGCCTCACTTGTGTGAGCTTTGGCTCTCCTGCCATATCCCTGTAAACCAAAACATTGCTTGTTGAAGGAACCACCCATGTACTCCACTTGTCTCGGGACTTCCCTCTTCCTTTTTGAATCGATTATTCCTTACCATCCACCTTCACTTAGGTGTTCCGGTGGATCTAAAATATGTTCATTTTTCTACCATTCCCTAACTAGGGAGGTTATTGTTGAATATTGTCCCTTTAAAGGATATTCTAAATGTATTTTACTGATGTAACCCAAGGGAGATGTTATTATTCCTCTGACGGGGTGTTACTATTGTATTTGGTCATCATATAGTCATGAGGTAAAGCCTCCATTGTAAGTCGAGTCATTAGTACCCTAATGAATAATATAATATACTAATTTGAGTCTTCCTAGGTGAATTCGGGCCAGATAGTTTAGCGGGGCCTACTTGGTTAGGGTAAAAGTCAGTTGGCTCAATGTGTATAAATAAAGGAGTTGTCATTCTTATTTGAACACAAAATCACTCACTTGAGTAGCGCATAGGAGAGAGAAAGAGGGTCGATCTTGGAGGCCCTGCGACGTCGGTGATTTCGAGCAGGAGAAATGGCTCATTGACAGAGAAACAAACGCCATTTCCCTGATCTTCCGTCCGTGATCTCGCTGGGTTTGTTTTCTCACTCACCACCAGTCTCGTGCTGATGAATCCTCTGTGAATTTTTTCGAATTTCGTAGTTCAACGGATGAATTTGGTGCCCTAGGGTTTCACCTCTTTTCTTTTTAAATGCCCGGCCGTTGGCAATGAAATGGTCGTTCGGGTCCAGATCCCTCGATGCCGGATGGAATCCCTGTGAATGGCGACGGCTCGCCTTTGAGCTCGTGATCGGTTATCACTGTCAACGGGTCGCACTTTTTCATTTTACAGGGGTAATGGATTTCTCTCTGGCTATGGGTTTGGGCGTTGGCAGGCACATTGACTGCGAGAATTTCACGGTGGGAGGTTATCAGTGGGCCATTTACCCCGACGGAAAGAATGTCGAGGACAAGAATGCATCCAGGCTTCATTCTTTGTTGGGGTTTCGGCTGCAAGAACGGTGGGCTTCAACTCCAAGATCCGGGGTCGAGGGTTTCGGCTCCAATTCAAGATGCGGATCCAAGAGTTGGGGTTGTGGGTTTTGGCTATCTTTAGAGGCTGCTGGTTCCTCTATTGCAGAGGAATATTGCCAGCCTTATGGTGGAGGCGGTGACTGTGGATATACTCTTGCGTGGCGACCTGTATTGTGTCCTTAGGGATTCTGCGGCGGCGACGGCGTTTTCAGAGGTGGTGGCCTTTGCTATCGGCAATATATCTGAGTAAGTTTGTGTGGTAGTGGGTTTTTCTGGTGGTGCTCATGAGATATATGATCAGAAGTGATCCATTTTTGGTCTATTTTTCGATGATAGCATTCTTGCTGAAGTTTTTGTAGTTACTACATATGATTTGGGTTGTGATACCCATATTTTCTGTGATGTATCTAGCTGATATGCTTTTACAGTTTGGGACAGTTTTGTAATTTTTTGGTTATGACAATATGAGACAGCAAATATGTGACAATGTAGGGATCCTAGTGATCCTCTTACATGTGCAGATGTAATTTTGTTCTACTTTGAAATAAAATTACGAATTTTTTCCGAGGAAAAAAAAAAAGGAGAGAGAAAGAGACAGAACAGATGGAGGATAATACCTATTTTTGGGTTATATCTTATACATCTTATACAAAGGAAGTTTTGCTGTGTTTTCTTCCCCTTGAGGGTTTCCTAGGATCAATACCATGTCTCTCTTGTGATTGTGTTTCTATCAGTGATTATGGACATGCTGCTGCTAATGATTTTTGAATTGAACACTAATGAATCTATTCTAGCATATGAAATATTAACATGGTATCAGAGCTAACTTGAATAGGACAACTTTCACAAGGTGAAATTCTCTCTCCTCCATCTCCAGAAGAAATTAGGGTTTATGCAAAAGTTGGAGTCTTGAAGATTTGCTTGCATAGGAATTTGGCATCCCTGGAGCACATCTATTGAGCCCAGGATCGAAGTTTTTGGGTGGTTGAAGCTTCGGGAAATCCAAACCCTAGTTTTTCCTTGAACTAGAAAACTAGATAAAACTAGAACCATAAATTCTACAGAGCTGCAAACTCGCAAGTAGGATTTGAAGGGTGAAGTTTGGGATCTCCAGAAATCAATTGGACCAACCAACTTGCCTCAATCAAGCACATCTATTGGTAAGGTCAGCCTCCTATTTTAATAAATTTCATTTTTTAGTGACCTACTGGACAAGATGGCCCCAAGCACTAAGCTTGAGGACAAATTGGAAGGCATAGAAAAATTCCTATCTTGGAAGTATATGATTGGTCTCATTTTGAAAGAGAATGGCCTTGAGAAGTACATCAAGGATGAGATTGCATAACCTAAAGAAGATGAAGCTAAGGAGAATCATGAACAAGACCTAGTCAAGGAAATTAGGATCATTGTCGATTCTATTAAGGATCACTTGATCCCTCAAGTGTCATCTAAGAAGACACCTAAGCAAATGTATGAGGGAAGGAACATCAACAGAAAGATGAATCCGTGAGATCAACTGAAGGGCACCAAGATGAGCAAAGGATAGTCTATTCAAGATTACTTCATAAGGGTCTCTCAATTCAGAGAACAACTAAGTGTTATTGGAGACACCCTTGATGAGGATGAACTAGTTATGGTTTCTCTCAATGGTCACACTAGACCTATGGACTCATTCATTTAGACTCTGTGTGCTAGAAAAAAAAAGGTATGAAGTTTGACATAGTATGGGAAGATTGCATATAAGAAGAAGCTAGAGTAACAAACAGAGAAGCTTTCCTCATAGAAGATGATCATGCTCTAGCCACTCACACTAAAGGAAGAAAACAATCAAACTTCAAGAAGAGTAATTGTAAGCCTTCAAAGAAGAAATTTCAGAAGAAGAAGAAGGATTACTCAAAGTATCAATGTTACAACTGTCATAAGATAGGACATATTGCTAGAGAATGTCCATCACCAAAGAAGAACAACAACAAAAAGAGACATCATGCTGATCTAGTTGAAGATGAGTATGTAGAAGAAGAAAGGCCTCGAAAGAAAACTAGAGGTGAAGATGCAGAAGAATATGTGTTATTCTCTTCACTCTATGGGCCTATAGCACTTGGAGAAGACACATGGATTATTTATAGTGGTGCTTCAAATCACATGACAAGGAAGAAGCAAACTCTGTCAAGATCTGAAGAGAAGAACTCTCCCCAGAAGGTATCATTGGGAGATGACTATCAATATCCCATCAAAGGTATTGGTGAATCAAGATACAAGCTTGACTATGGAACTTCCATGAAGATGAAGGAAGTACTATATGTACTAGGTTTGAAAAAGAACCTAATTTCCATATCAGTTCTAGATAAGAAAGGATATAGAGTTTCTTTTATAGATGGACAAGTACTTATGTGGTCCAAAGGAAAGACACTTGAAGATGTTGTGGTCATTGGAGAAGAAGAAGGAGGAATGTACAAGCTGAAAGGACATCCAGAGAGAACCCTTGTCCATGAGACTACCAATTCAAGTGAACCGTCGCATAGGAGACTTGCTCACATCAACTACAAAGCATTGCCCGTTGTGAGCAAGGTGGTGACAGGGTTACTAGATCTGAATATCGAACATGAGGGAACTTACAAAGGATGTGCAAGAGGAAAGAACATCAAGAATCCTTTTTCGAAAAGTGAAACAAAGACCAAAGGTACGTTGGAACTAATTCATTCTGATGTATGTGGTCCTATGCCCTCCATATCCTTAAGTGAATATGAGTACTATGTCACATTTATTGATGATTATTCAAGAAAGACTTGGATATACTTCTTGAAGAATTAGAGTGAAGTGTTTGAAAAATTCAAGGAATTCAAAGCCTTGATAGAGAACCACTCAGAAAAGAGAATAAAGACACTAAGATCAGATAATGGTGAGAATACACTTCAAAGGAATTTGAAAGATTCTGGAAGGAGGTAGGAATCAAGAGGGAACTAACCACTCCCTATAATCCCCAACATAATGGTGTTGCAGAAAGAAAGAATAGAACTATCATGGAAGCAGTGAAGACCATGATTCATGACTAAGACCTCCCTATGCACCTATGGGTTGAAGCAACAAGAACAACCGTATATGTACAAAATAGATTATCTCACAGTGCTACTGGATTCAAAACTCCTAAAGAGATGTATACAGGAAAGAAACCTGGAGTGAGCCATCTCAAGGTATTTGGTTGCCTAGTATATGTACATATTCTGAAAGAGAAGAGAACCAAACTGGATCCTTCCAGAAAGAAGGGAATATTTGTTGGATACTATGAATTCTCTAAAGCCTTCAGGATATACATATTAGGATTCCATCATATCGAAATTAGTAGGGATGTAACATTTGATGAAGATACAACTCTTAAGAAGTCTACAAGGTCTCAACCTGAAGAAGTACATGAAGAAGATGCACCTCCCAGAATGATAGAAGTTGAACCCTCTCCTAAAATAGTAGCATCGGAAGATCATGACATGTTATAACCTTAGGAGACCACTACTATGGACATCTCTCGAAAGAGAAAACATGCTTGGGTAAGAGAAATCATACAAGAAGTAGAAAGATATGGAGCTCCAGAAGGCTCCACAAGAACCAGAAATAGATCAAAGGCATATTCTAGTTATGTAGCTTTGATGTGTGAACTTGTAGATCAAGAACCCACCAGCTATGAGGAAGCTACACAGAAGAAAGAATGGGCTGAAACAATGATGGAAGAATACCAGTCGATAATGTAGAATGATGTTTAGGATATTGTTCCCAAAATAGAAAACAAGAGTGTGGTATCTTCGAAATGGATCTACAAGATAAAACATGATGCTGATGGAAGTATTGAAAAATACAAAGTGATATTTGTGGCTAGAGGATTCTCTTAGAAAGAGGGGATGGATTATGAAGAAACATTTGCTCCAGTAGAAAGGTACACTTCCATCGGATCCATCATGGCACTTGCTTCCATGATGAAATGGGACTTACACCAAATGGATGTAAAGACAACCTTCCTTAATGGTGTGATTGGGGAAGAGGTTTACATCAAATAATCACAAGGATTTGAAGTTGAATACAGAGTGACCCATGTATGCAAGTTGAAAAAGGATTGGTATGGACTAAAGCAAGCTCCTAGAGCTTGGTATGGTAGAATAGAAAACTTCTTGACAAGTTTGGGATTCACCAAGAATAAATCCGACCCTAAGCTTTATATGAAGATTATGGGTGATCACTGATGAACCTGTCATACTATTACTGTATGTGGATGATTTATTTTTGTCTGGAAATGAGAAATAGATCATAGGTTGCAAGAAGAATCTAGCTGAAGAATTCGAGATGAAAGATCTTGGATTGATGCATTATTTCCTAGGGTTGGAAGTGTGGCAGAGCCTAGAAGGAATCTTTTTGAATCAGGGAAAGTATGCAGTAGAAATATTGAAAAGATTTGATGTGTTGGATTGTAAAGCCATGGCCACACCCATGGACACCAGCCTGAAGCTGTTGTCTAGTGAGATAGCAGAGTTAGTGGACATGACTCACTATAGACAGATTATTGGGTCATTAATGTATTTGATGAACACAAGGCCGGATATATGCTTTGATGTGAACACCTTGAGTTAGTATCTAGTTAAACCTAGACGGGTTCACCTGATAGTTGCAAAGCATGTGATGAGGTACCTAAAAGGTACAATAGATTTTGGGACTTTACTATGGGAGAGATCATGACTACAAATTGTATGGATATACAGATTTAGATTGGGCAGGAAGAGCACCTCAAGTGGATGTTATTGTCTGGGATCCACCATGATCTCATGGTTTAGTAAGAAATAATCCAATGTTGCTCTCAATACAACTGAAGTAGAGTACATTGCAGCTTGCTCCGCTTGTTGTGAAGCAATATGGCTTTGAAAGATGATGCAAGGATTATTTGACATGGAGTTGGACACCACAGTAATTCTCTGTGATAACCAAAGTTGTATAAATATGACAGAGAATTTGGTGTTCCATGACAAATCGAAGCACATAGAAATCCAATATTTTTATATAAGGGATATGGTACAAAATGGATCTATCAAGCTCCAATATGTGAGTACTGATGAGCAAGTTGTTGATGTATTGACCAAGCCTATATCTCGAGTGAAGTTTGAATATTCCTGTGACAAGCTTGGTGTAGTTTGAAAATACCTTCCTCGTAAGGAGGAACCGTGACGAAACTACAGATGATGAAATGGACCTTCTTTGAAAAGGAAGATCAGGTCGAAGACATGAACCCCCCTCGGACAAAGGGCGAGCAGGTTGATAATATAAAACTTCCTAGGAAAGGGGTAGTAATGATGAGACTAACATCGATGATGAATGACAGTGATGAAGAAGGTTTGACATTTACTTATGGATGATAGTATCCTCTCTTGAGGATGGCAGGTATAAAACTCTATTCATGAGAGTGGTCCTTACTAAGGATGGCCTGTCGATGTTACTCTTGCATGGAGAATACCCACATTCATTTGTGGATACCATAGAATAACACTCGCTCAGGAGTGGTTCTAACATCAGTGGTAAGGATGCTCTACCGTAGGAATGAAATTTGTATGCAGTCTAGATCTACCTTGCAGACTATACTCTTGTATGGAGAGTATGCCTACATCCATATGTATATGCCATAGAATAAAACTCACTTAGGAGTGGTCCTAACCTTAGTGGTATGGATGCTCTATGATGAGTCCTCACGGACGCTGTAGTATACCACTCACTTGGCAGTGGTCCTAACCTCATGGTATGGATGTTCTACAATGGGCTGAGATTTTGTATGCGGTCGAGATCTGCTTTGCAGACAATACTCTTGCTTGTAAGAGTATGCCGACATGTAAGTGTAGATACTGTAATATAACACTCTCTTGGGAGTGGTCCTAAATTTAGTGGTATGGATGGTAAATAATGAGTCCTCATGGACTATAGGGCCTGCACTGGGTGCGGTCGAGATCTACATTTAGTTGTAGACGATTCAACTGATCGATTTTATGGATCAGGATGATGGAGGATTTAATCGTCCTTGGACTCACGTTCTAAAGTGATAGGGATTGATCATCCCGCAAAGAGATCATGTGTACTATAGGTAGCGTGGCGACAAAGGATCAAGTAGATCGAAGTACAATAGTGAAGGGTCAATTAGATCAAAGTGCGGCTACAAATGATCAAGAAGGATCAAAGTGTTACTGCAAAGGATCGAAAGGATCGAAGTGTTGCTACAAAAGGATTGAAAGGATTGAAGTGCTACTACAAGGGATCAACAAGATCAAAAGGCTGCTGCAGAGGATGAAAGTGTTGCTGCAAAGGATCGAGAAGATTGAAGTGTTGTTGCAAAGGATCAAGAAGATCAAAGTGTTGCTTAAAAGGATCAAGAAGATCAAAGTGTTGCTTAAAAGGATCAAGAAGATCAAAGTGTTGCTGCAAAGGATCAAAGTACTCCAAAGGATCAAAAGATCGAAGTGCTGCTACGAAGGATCGAAAGGTTGAAGCGTTGCTGCAAAATGATTAAGTGATCGTGTGATTTAGAAGATGAAGAATAACTGTTCCAATTACTGATTGTGAAAATTTCCTATGATGTATAAATGTATTACCTCGATGGATTGTTAAATATAATGTCTCTCTATTCTCCTATAGTCTATGATGATGTTGTCAGTAGAATAACCTTCTCGTTAAGGGGGAGTGTTGAATATTGTAACTTCAAAGGATATTCTAAATGTATTTTACTGATGTAACTCAAGGGAGATGTTATTATTCCTCCGACGGGGTGTTACTATTGTATTTGGTCATCATAGAGTCATGAGGTAAAGCCTCCTCATTAGTACCCTAATGGATAATATAATATACTAATTTGAGTCTTCCTAGGTGAAGTCGGGCCAGAAAGTTTAGCAGGGCCTACTTGGTTAGGGTAAAATTCAGTTGGTTCAATGTGTATAAATAGAGGAGATGTGATTCTTATTTGAACACAGACTCACTCAATTGAGTAGCGCATAGGGGAGAGAGAGAGAGAGAGAGAAGGAAGATAATACCTGTTTTTGGGTTATATCTTATATACATATTATACAGAGGAATTTTTTCTGGTTTTTTTTCCCTTGAGGGTTTCCCAGGATAAATACTGTGTCTATCTTATGATTGTGTTTCTATCAATGATTTCGGATATGCTGCTACTATGATTTTTGAATTGAACACCAATGAATCTAGTCTAGCATATGAAATCTCAACTTATTCTATCATGATATTTGAAATACTTAAGAATACCTAGCCAATATGGCCCTTCAGTTGGCTCAATGAAAACTGTAGTTGGAATCTAGTCTCATTTAAATGGACAAAAAGAGGGTAGATTGCAATGTAGGTTAGGATCTAGGTGAATATAGGTAATGGAGAATAGAGGAACCAAAATGAGACTATTCTAATTAGTCTAAAGGTGAAAAAGAAGGAGATGGATGTATCAATGAATGCCATACCATAATAAATGGTGAAAATCGCCCACATCATGGGAATTACAGATTGGAAATAAACCTCATATTGACAACCATGAGCTAGGAATGCATAAGAGAAAATGTAAGAACTTAGTACCAAAAGTCGAGTTAAATTAGTGGTTAACATGTATATGAGATTTTAACTAATTATAGTTTATCTATGTATTGTTGTTTTGTTTGTCTTCACTAGGGTAGTTTGTTAAAAGTAAATTCCTATTACATGTAGGACAAAATATATTATTATTTTTTCTAAATTTTTCATAGAATAAGACATCATTTGCATTGAGATTAGAATATTTAATTGTGTAACCTGTTTTGAACACTATTTAGGTTAGGTTGCAATGGATAATTTTGAAATACATATAACCATTATTATGAAGCAAAGGAGGATCATTGGATATTGTCATACTCAATTTCTCGTAGTTGAATCGACAACTCTTAATCTAATGTAAGTCAAAGTCATGCATTAAGGATACAATTACCCTCAAAAAATGATTTTGAGATTTGTTCATTGATATTACTTGTCTATTAAAATTGCACGTGCACTTACCTTTAAAATATGACTTCCATTGATGTGTACTTGCCTATGCCTATTATTTACTCTCTCAATCACCAAATAAACATTTACTAGCAATTGATAAAATCATCAAGCTTTCCATTGTTTTAAACATATAATTTGCATGCTCAAAAATTTTGTGGGTGATTTATCCTTACTTTGGTTAGGGCTTCTGCTGTTTGTGTAAATTTGCATGTCTTCTTCATTTCCAATCTTAGTATCTACTACATATAAACAATTTCTTGAGTTGTGATCTACTGAATAGTTTTATTGTTTGTGTGTATGAAGACATCACCCGTTTGTTGCATCTATTGAGATAATGGTTTTTCGAGTTGATCCATATTGATGTGTGTTATTCTCAGTGTTCTCCTTCATGCAATACACACTTAGGTCCTAATGCAAAATTGTCTAAGCTAATTAGATGCCAATGTTTTTAACAAGATGTAAATATCAAATAGAAAGGCAAACCCCTTAAACTAATCAAAATTAAGCTAATTAGATGGCAATGTTTTTAACAAGATGTAATTATCAAATAGAGAGGCAAACCCCTTAAACTAATCAAAATTTGTAGCAATAATATTCCTTCCTTTCCAGTCTCTAACTTGCAACCTACAATGCTCACAACATTTGCACAAAACAATGATTGAGTCACATATTAATATGAAATTTTAAGCACCTCATAGACTTTTGGAATGAATTGTAAGTTTTTGAAGGTTCATGCATAATATATATCAAGGTTTAAAACTCTCTAAATGGCTTAGAAATACAATATGGTTTGCATGTTGTGATAGATGTCCCTTATATAATGTATTATGTATATCCAAACTAATCTAAATAATCTATTGTGATTTTGTTCCACGTTAATATTTCTCTTTACCCTTTATCCCTTATTTATCCTTGTGCATAACCCACACAAATAATGTAGGTTTATTTAATCACCCAAAATAGGCCATGCATAGAAGGAGACTTTTTCTACCAAATGTCTAAATGTGTCTAAGTAATGTTAAACTTATTTGATTCCACCCATCCATGAAAAACCTTATTTTTTTACTTCTTCTATCTACTATAACATCCTCTTTTAATCATATTTTTATAATGAATTTAAAAAACTTTAATTATATTAAATTTTTTTAAATAATAAAAAATCATATAATCTAGTTTTTTTATTCACTAAAATTCTTTAAATATCCTCGAAAATTCATATAATCCATTTCCATTACAAAACTTAATCATGTTATTATTTTTTTTGGGTCTAACTTGAATTTTCATAGTATCTTTTACTTTTTACTTTTAAATTATGCTCTCGCTCTCGTAGTAAAACACTTTGAATCAATAAAGATTTGTATTATGTCTTTTACTTTGTGTTTAAATCCTTATTATATTTATTTTGAAAAACATAAATCACTTTACTACTAACTCTCAATTTGTATATCTCTAATGTAACGAAACCTAATTAATATATGTTTCTCCGTTCTTAACCTAAATCTTTTTTAAACAAATATTGATCACCATTTTCTTGAGCGGATAATGATGTTGCGATGCGAAGGAGATCGTTAAATTTCTGAGGACGGCCACTCCATCATTTCAAAAAGGCTAGAATATTCTAGAAGGCCACTCCACTCCATCTTTTCAAATCTTCACCTGTTTTAAAGAAAAAGCAGTCGCTCCATCCTGCCAACGGTAAGATTCTCCATCGATATAAAAGCTAGAGGGCTAGATCGATGGTTCTATTGTTTAGATCGGCCCTGTAATTTGTTCAGTTTCTTAGAAAGGAAAAACACCTGCTCCTTGCCAACGATAATTTATTCAACCAGCAAGAAGCTGCTGGGTTTGATCGATGATCCCATCCTCCTAATTATTTTCCTGAATTTCATTGGCCTACCTCGCTGTATGGCATGGCATTGATTTTATTTTATTTGTTTGATTTAAATTTTTCGTTTCTTTATTCGTCCAATTTCTTGTTGCCTTGCCCTTCGTCGTTGTGTTTTTTCGGTGCACCGAATTCGTTTTTGTGTTTAGTTTGATGCGTGTTCAAAATCCTCCTGCGATCAAATCCACAACGGGACGCCCATTGCACTGTCGCTTGTGATACTCGAAACCAGGCCATCTCTTCTGCTTATGACAGGGACGTCAACAAAAAGGTTGCACTCTCCCTCCTCCCCTTGTTCCATTTCGCTGCAGCTTGCTCTAATTTGCTCGCCATACCCTTGTTTTTTTGTTAACTGTTAATTGTACATGGACAGTTCTTAGTTACGGGGTCGGCGCGGAAGCAAATGGCAGAGAAGATCATGAGCTTGTCGATGTGGTGTTGGCGCCTGGAGCAGTGCTGTCGCATATACAAATGGCTGCTGGCTACGATGCGAGAGCGACCTAGGCATTGTGTACGTTCCTCTTGCTTGATGCAATTTTCAAAAAACAACTCTCTCTTAATTCTTCTGGAAAAGTTATAATCTGGTAGAATAACGTTAAAAGAAAATTATATTGTATACTATGTCACAAGCTAGAAAATAACCTGACCTGCTTAAATTATTTTTTTTATAAAAAGCATGAAGTTAATAAGCATAATTATGAAATAGAAAATAACCCTAGCTGCTTTAGAACTTTCTTTTATTAAAAGCATGCATAATTATGAACTAGAAAATAACCCTAGCTGCTTTATAAATTTCTTTTATGAAAAACATGAAGTTAATAAGTATAATTATGAACTAGAAAATAGCCTTGGCTGTTTTATAATTTTTTTTTATGAAAAAACATGAAGTTAATAAGCATAATTATGAACTAGAAAATAATCCTGGCTGCTTTAATTTTTTTTTTTATGAAAATCATGTAGTTATAAACATAATTATGGTTTCTAGTATATGTTTTTTTAGTAAGTACTTAAATGAATATGCATAATTATGAACTAGAAAATAATCCTGGCTGCTTTAAAAATTTCTTTTCTGAAAATCATGGAGTTGATAAACATAATTATGGTTTCTAGTATATGTTTTTTTGAGTAAATACTTAAGTGAATATGAAGCATTACTACTTTGGTACCATTACATGTATATATTGAAGTGTTATTTAATGTTTATTGATTATCTTGGTAAATCCTCGGCTATATATATATTGAAGTGTTATTTAATGTTTATTGATCATATTGGTAAATTGTTGATTATTTTTAGCACCTTTTGATTTTGAAGTAGTCAAAGTCTTTTTTGAAGTGAAGAGTGTGTATATTTTATTAATTGAGCTCATCTTTGAGGTTATTGATCATTTTATTTAAAAATATTTTTATTTTTATTTTTTTGATTAAGGGAATGCTTGGCTGGTATTAGCTATCTGATTCATTTTCAGGATCCATTCCTGCTACCTAACCTCCTTTATCACAAGTGACTCATATCAAGTGATCCCAATGAGCCACACTAGTGAAGCGTATTTAAAATTATTTATTATATAATTATATTTTAAATAATTAATCTAGAATGTATAATAAAAACCAAACCATTCATAATTCATAGTGTTAAAACTATTAAATTAATATGGAAATGATCAATAAAAATAGATAAAAAAAATGTGTAAATATCTAATTAAAAAAGACCAAATTAAATGTGTAATAGATTTATTGTAAAGATAAAAGTAACATTAATAATAAGGTAAAAATTAATGTATAGTATATATTGTGGAATGCATAATACACATTGTGAGGATGTCATAATATAGTGTTGAGAGAATATTATTTTATATATATGTAGATGAGAAAGTCACATTGTTTAAGAGAGAGAATATTGTTATGTATCTAATAATGATTACAAAATCAATGAGTTATATAATGTTTAAAATAATTAAAAATAAACAATTAAAAAACAAAAAAACAAAAACATAAATGTTTAAATAGATAATTTAAAAATAAAATAAAATTATTGTGCTAGGTGTTTTTAATAGCCTATTTTGAGAGGATTTGTATGTAATACATATAACACATGTTTGAATATAATTGATATAGGTTTTATTATTTGTTGTGTGTAGGCATTGCACCAAGAGCAATTAGATGTATCTAAAGCAATGTGTTGAATAAATGTAACATAAATAAATTATAAAGAGAAAAAAGTGACTTCCAAAATAAAAAATGAAAATAAGAATCTTTGGAATTGTCAGTTAAGTGTGGGGTTTCTTGAATCCAATTTTTTAATTTTTGAAAACAAAAGTAAGTATAGTCAATATTGAAAGAACACTATCTTTTAGGTTATATCAAAGGACCAATACCCTAATAAAAAAAATAATACAATACACTAATAAATAAATGATTTAAGTGTTATCTAAAAGCAAACTACAACAAATACAAGTAGATGCTTCGGAGAACAATATCCCAAAATGATGATGAAATATGGCCATAGAGTAGAAGACAACATGTATCTTAGGTTAAACATTGGAAACTCTAGTTAAAAAAAATGGTTTTATATCATTGCTGGATGAAGACTTAATAATTGAATTCATATATGTGAACTCATTAATATCAAAATATAGTTTGGGTGGTTATGAGAAATGACTATTATTGTTTTTACTAAATTTTAATTCTTCTAAATAACATGTTAAACCTTTTTGTAATAAATGAGTGAATTATATAATGTGACCATATATTCTAATAAATGAGTAAATTATATAATTATTGTTGGCTGAAGACTTACTAATTGTATTCATTTATGTGAACTCATCAATATCAAAACATATTTTGGATGGTTAGGAGAAATGATTGTTATTTTCTTTACCAAATTTTAATTCTTTAAATAACATATTAAACCTTTTTATAATAAATAAATGAATTATATAATCTAATCATATAATAAATCAGTAAATTATATAATTATTAATATAAATGAATAAATTATACAAGCTCATATAACGTTCATTTAAAATCATTAATTAAAAATAAAAATAATATTGTAATACTTCCATAATCAATTAATTCACTAAAATTTTACTTTCCCGTAGCAACCGATGACACTCCAAGAGCACCCCGACCAAATGTATTGAGCCAAAGGATGGAATATGACAATTAATTCATGCTGCTGTTGATAGACATTGCCAGTCGACATTCAAGACCACATGACGAGTTTTCAGCGGACAAGGTGATGTTCGATTCGAGTTTTCGGCTTTAAGCATTGATGCTCTCGAGTATCCCTCTTCGCTCTTTCAGCGGACAAGGTGAGGTAAATTCGCCGAACCTACAAGTAGCTTTCCTTAAAAATTTGAACGGATGGTTACTTTTACAAACGCGAATCTCCAGTTTTTTTATTATTTTTAAAGTGCCATATTTACTGTGGTACGTGGTATTCTTCTTGTGACAATTAATGCATCTATTTCGATTCCGCTTCTGTTATTCTCTTCTCTCTATTTCTTGAATTGGTTGATCATAGGTTTTAGTTTGTATCCAGTTTCACTTACATGGGATGCCGGAACGGTTTCGGGGTGGCTAAAAGAACGCCCAAACTTTTCGTGGACGATCAGGAAAATCAATTAAATTTTTTATTTGTTAAATAACAGTAAAAGATTAAAACTAGAGATTTAGTAGGATGGTGATACAACTGAATAGATGTAGATTGACCTATTTAACCGACCATTTTGCATGGATCGGACGACTGGCAACATCGGATGTGACCGAGCCAGGTCCTCCGATCGATGCAAATAGTTGGTTAAGTAGTTTACTCCATTATTAAATAATAGGTTTGGGACAGCATTGATGTAGCAAATATTAAATAATAGAGTACAAAGAACCTTCCAATTACAAATATGCTAGTGATACGATTATCATATTTGTCATGGGTTCAATGTCAAGCACTGAGTAAATAGTTTTCTTCGAGAACCTGTGGTCAGTTTGGATAGGGGCATCTAGACATCTTTGAAACCATCCAGGAAGTTTTCATAGGCCTTTCCTTTAAGGTGGTAGGAAATGTCTATTGGACATCCTCTTCTAAATGGGGATTTCCTCTGCAATCCCAAATCCCCAGGGATAGAGAAATGCAGGACGTCCCAGGGCTTGGGAATGGGTTTTCATGCAACATTGTTTCCAGAAAATGTCTATTGGGCATCCTCTTCCAAACGGGGATTTCCCATGCAATATTAAATCCCCATGGAGAAATGCAAGACGTCCCAGGGTTTGTGAATGGGTTTCTATGCAACATCTTTAAAACCATCCAGAGACTTTTACTGGGCATTTCCTTTAAGGCGCTAGGAAATGCCTCCTTGGGACATCTTCTTCCAAACGGGGATTTCCTCCCAAATCCCCAGAATCCCCAGGGATTGAGAAATGCAGGACATCCCAGGGTTTGGTTTGGGAATGGGTTTCCATGCAACATTGTTTCTACGAAATGTTTATTGGACATCTTTGGGGCCAGGGTTTCCATGCAACATTGTTTCGAGGAAATGTTTATTGGACATCTTTGGGCCTGGGGACATCTTCCAAATGGGGATTTCCCAGGGATGGATAAATGCAGAACGTCCCAGGGTTTTGGAAATAGTTTTCCATGCAACATTGTTTCACTCTCTTACGAAGCATATTTAAAAGAGTAGATACAAATGGAAATGAAAATTATTGTTGTTGTGATTATCACCCATTGCAAAAACATATGACCGAGTATTTTAGGAGGCATTGCATTACAATATTTGTTGGCATGAATTGGATGGGTGAGTAGATATTTTTCTTAGAGAATCAGCACCACATCGGTGCAGGTTTGGAAAGGAGTTATTTAAATGTCCTCAAACCCCCATGGATGGAGAAATGTAGGGGATGCCCCAGGGTTGGGGATGGGCTTCCATGCAGCATTGGTTCATACTCTTTTATGAAGCATATTTAAAAGAGTAGATACAAGGTACAAATAACCTACAAAACATCGGAGTGAAAACTACTGTTGTTGTGATTACCAATCATTACAAAAACCTATGAACAGAGTATTCTAGTGGGCATTACGTTATAATATTTTTCATGGCATGAACGTAATATCAGTGATAGATTTTTTTCTTATTGAATCAGCACCACATGGGTGCAGCCTGCAGGTTCGGAAACAAGTTATCTAAACGACCCCAAACCCTGCAATCCTTTTACCCCATGTATGGAGAAACGTAGGGGATGCCCTAGGGTTGGGGATGGGCTTCCATGTAACATTAGTTCATACTCATTTAAAAGGAAGTAGATACAAAGTACAAGAACCTACAAAACACGCTATAGAAAACTATTATTGTTGCGTTTACCCCAATCCCTTTCAAAAACATAGGACAGAGTATCCATGTAACATTGGTTCATACTCATTTAAAAGGAAGTAGATAAAAGGTACACCCCAATCACTTTCAAAAACATAGGACAGAGTATTCCAGCAGGCATTGTATAATAATATTTGTCATGGCGTGAATGTAAAATCAGTAAGTTTTCTTAGATAATCGGTATCACATGTGTGCAGGTTTGGAAAGGAGTCATCCAGTTGTCCCCAAAACCATTGAGAGATGTGTACAAACCCTCCCTTCTTTTGGCAGGAAGCGTCTAGGGAAGGTGGGGAAGTCATCCACATCCTCTGCAATGTCCCTTTCAAATGGGGACTCCCCTCTACAGTTCCCATGTCTCTGAGGATGGGGTCTACAGTTCCCATGTCTCTGAGGATGGGGAAATACAAGGGACGCATCACCAGCGGTGGCAATGTGTTTCCATGCAACATTGGTTCACTCTTTTATGAAGCTTATTTAGTTACTAATTCTTAATGATATTTAGTCCAAGTTTCAATTGAGGGTTTTATACTATGTTGCACAAGTTTCTGGAATGCGGGTACATTGGGTACGCGGAGATGAGTATCCAATACATCCAATACGGTTAGAAGCTTCGCTCAAATTTACAGGAAACTTAGGGTTGAGAGCATAAATAATATATAATCATTTTTTAAAATATGTATTAAAAAAAATTAATTAAAAAACATAATTGATTAATTTCATAGCTTAAACTATTTTATCCTCTTAATCCTCTAGTAGTGTCATGAAATTCATTCTTTTTAAATTTGCTCACTCCTCTAAGTCCACATTATACAAATCTCATTGTACGAGTTTGTAAAGGTAGGTTGCATATATGTGTACGAAGCACCAATAGTTTCATAAATCGTAATATTCAATATTTTTCTAATTTTTTGTTTCAACTCCATCTATATTATTGCTCCTAAGAGTGCTTAGTTTTTGGGTGCCTTTGCATTTTTTTATGGTAACTACTACCTACTTCTAATGTGAATGAACTTGATTGTTTTAAGTTCAACTAACAAACTTTCAAATTTTTTGGTATCTTGAGTTTGATATGGTTTATGATCCTAAATTGTTATATTAGTCAGTATGAATAACGTAAGCTAGCTATAATCATTTGAGATATGAATTAAAGTTGTTCAATATCTTAGTATTGTAAAGGACCCATTTGTATTCACTTAAGTACTCTTGCAGCATATATTTTTAATGTGAATGGATCTAACATTTAAGAGGTGTGGGCCGTCTTTATTTATATAACCTTGAAAATAAAAAATGACATTATTGATTAGACTCAATTGAAATTTTTATTATTGGTGGTTTCTTGACACAATAAACTTCAATCATTCAATTGATTTTCAACACTTTTCTTATGATTTTGGCCTCCACATGGTCGGGAGCGTGTAGAAGCTCCTTGTATGTTTTGGGAGACGGGGAGCTTCTATAAGCTCCCAATAAAAAGGGAGCGGCAAAAGCAAGTTCCCAAAAAGCTCCCGAAAATCTCCCAAGTTCCCAAAGAAGCTCCCATAAAAAATGGGACGTTTCGTACCAGCTCCCAAGCTCCCAAGAGCGGGGAAACGCCTCGGGTTGCCAAAATCCCGGGAACGGTATCCGTGCAACTAAGGTTTTATAGAAGTATTAAATGTTCATGTATGTCATTTATATCGTCTTGTTTTCTACCTTTTTTTTAAATAACTTCAGATTTCTATTTGTTTACAACAAATAATTTTGTTAATGATATTTGGGAAAAAAAAAAAAGTAAAAAATAACAAATTAGAGAAAAAATTATAGAGTAAGGATTTTTCCCACAAAATTATAAAAAACAAAGTACATATTTTTGTGTTACAGAACTCTTTGCTGAGTACAAAGAATGAAATACGATTTCAATATTTCCCTTCAAATAGTAATCCTTGATCCATAGGAAACATCCTTGCATAACTATACAAGATTGCCCACTATAGAACATTTCACATACTGCAATTGGTTGTCACACGACAAGACAACAGTTGTAATTGGGGTTGATAAATTGAATTGAGCTGTAGTTAATTGTAATTTATTTTTGGGATAAGTCATAAAATAAATTAAACGACTTTCAGATTAAATTTAAATTGGTTTAATGATTTCTTGTATCCTAAGAATGCATAGAGTGTCAACCATCATATTTATGAGTATATAAAAAATGATTAAATCCCCTTTTTCCCGTTTCAACGATAACCATTTTTTTTGGACATGTTTGGTGTCATGTCAAGTTCATCTGCTTTCTATCATCTTTAGGAAATCCTGATATCATAATACATATATTTGTTTGCTATTTTCTTGTTTGGCCTTGTTTGCTATTTTCTTGTTTGGCCTTCTTGTCACTCTGGTCGACATTAGTTTGTGATTCTATGGTGAGGAGAAATCAGAATAAAG
The DNA here is from genome assembly GCA_001517045.1 of Pseudotsuga menziesii. Classification (NCBI taxonomy): domain Eukaryota; kingdom Viridiplantae; phylum Streptophyta; class Pinopsida; order Pinales; family Pinaceae; genus Pseudotsuga; species Pseudotsuga menziesii. The sequence continues at coordinate 87,191 of LPNX010057865.1, read as the reverse complement.
GTTAAAACCTGATCAGGTAGAGCATGACACTAACAGAAGTTTAGAACTTGATTATTATTGAAAGTTTTGTATTTCTATATTTGTGAGATTGGAAAGGAAGTGAGACAATTCAGTTTTGAAAACCTTCATAATGTGTGCTCTTTTTTTAATCTATTACTGCTTTTGAATTTTAACAGTGTATCAGTGACCCAGCTAGGACTCCCAATGGCAATAACACTTTATTGCTATTTGCATTCTTTTTCCCTTTGAAACACTTTGAAAGGTATACCTTTGCATTTTCCTTCTCGTGTAGGTTGTAATGGGTTAATGAATAATCCTTGATTACTAGTCTTTCTACAACATTCTTAACTAAAGGAAGCATGCATTTTGCATTTTCCACTTGTCTTTGCTTATCTAGCAGTACTCTTGCACATTGGCTAACTCTGCACCACTAAATATCATTTGAGTCAAGGGTGTTTAACATCCCAGGCTTAGATATGCAACAAGATGTTGGACCATTTGCATATAATTTGTTCGATTGCAGATTGGATGTTGCACTGCCTGCATTCAATTCCAAAAGCCTTCAGCCTAAGACCAAATAAAAATCAACTAAATGAACTTTCGAACAACCAATTGCATACAACATACCTTAGATGGGATAAGGGTTTTTAGTTTTTACATGCATTAAATGCAACTTTCAAGCATACAAAGATGCCTGCGAGGAGTCATCGTTGTTTTGAAAATGACTACCAGCGGCTTGAGAAGTGTCAACGAGCAAATCGACATTAGAATATTTAGCTGTCATTGTATCTTTTCTTACAAGCCATCGATTAGAGATCAAGTCTATTGGAAGTGATGATTTTTCTAGGCTACCATATATGCTTCGAGCATGAAAAATTTTAGGAGGTGTTTGCTGCACACCAATATCTGTTTGCATGCGTTTCTTGTCACATACAAGTGTAGTTGGTTTTCATCAAATCATCAAGGAAATGATAGGAAGAAGCAGCTCAATTGTCTATAAATACAAACATTTATGCAACGTCATAGATCCTCCTAGTGTAAAAATAAGCCATAATCATCATATTAAAGACCATATGATTCAAACTCAATATATTTGAACCTTCTACCAAATCTTATCTTAATCAGGTCTCTGAATCAACCATGGAAATCCACAAAAAGTGTCACTTCATTGAAAAATATTCAGGATTACAAGAATAAAACTTCATTTTCTAAGCTTTGCATTGTAAGTCAAGGTCCAAGAATACAGACAGAGCTACCCTTACTAGTCAAACAACTTGCAAAATGACCATGGCTTCCCAAGCAAAACCTAACATGTCCTTGAATACATCTCAAACTATTGATTGGTCTCATCATGAGGAAATATCCTTAATATCTTTGGCAGTTACAAAGTACAATCAGTTCGTCAATGTTGTACCCTTTAAAAGCACTAGCAAACAAATTAACGTTACAGTTTGTCACTATTGTACCCTTTAAAAGCACTAGCAAACAAATTAACATCAAAATAGCGAGTTGAACCTTGTGCCTTTTTTCACAACCCATTGATGAGAGTTAAAGTCTAAGGCTTAGCCAATAAAGTTACTTTGTTTGACAATTAGTTAATAAAGTGTAATGGTAGAAAAACTCCCTCATCGATAAGGGAATCAACCCCATTTTGTTATTGACTTTATTGTAATAAACGATATATCTTTACATGACTCTGTGACTTCATAGTAATACAAGCATATAATTTATATGAGTCCATTGAGTCTTCATGCAAATCAAGAAACCTAATTTAGTGTCAGAGCTGCAGTGAAGGAGGGAGCCATTCCAACACTACGCATTGTGAAGGGAGCTCGTCTATTGATAAGTGGACGAGCCACCGTTGATATTGTGTGAAGGGGGTGCTGTTGTGTGAAGAGCAACCACTTGTTGATGAGTGGACGAGCTGCTGTTGACACTTTGTCAATGGGGTGTTGTCGTGTGAAGGCAGCCACCTGTTGATGAGTGGACGAGGGCATTGTCATGGGTAGGACAGGCTACAATATTAGAGTACCAATTGGAAATAGAGAGCAGTTGGAAGATTTTTCATAATTAAAGAAGAGAAATAAGAGAGCAGTTGGAAGATTTTTCATAATTAAAGAAGAGAAGGGAGAGATTGATTGTAGGAACAAGTGCAATGGCTTTGCAACAATGCTGAGCATGGATTTTCCATTTTCCTTCAGAGGGATGGATATGCTTCCAATGGATGGGAGGACATAACAGTTTCCAGGATTTGATCCAATCTTTTTGTTGCATCTTGTAGGACAACGTATTGATTAACTGCAAATAAGTAGCATACCGAAGGGTCTCAACTTTCCTACTATGCCTTTGCCAATAGTCTTCAATTAAATTGATCCAGTCAATGAAGATAAGGGCTTTGAAAATTAAATTCTACAGCAACTGCAATGTATATTCCACATGTTGCATCATATTAGGAATCTTAAAATTTATTTCTTTGGCAACTACTTTTGAAAATATGGATTGTGTGAAGCATGCATATCGGGCTTAAAAAATAAATGGAACGTGTTGTACATGGCATAATAATAAGAATTTAGTTGAATTGGGCTTGAGTACGGGTATAAATTGTTCATGTGGATCTGGTATGCATCTCATTTTACAATGTTTGGATTAGATTTGTAAGACAATCGAAGATTCATTTAAAAAAATAAACCTAATTCTTAAGTGGTGATAATTTTGAGAATAAAACTACATCTCTTGATTTAGAGACAATGAGAAAAGCATAGACAAATCCTATTTAAGCTAGTAGCTCATTAGTCACCAAAATGGTGTGGATCAAGTCTTTCTTGCGTTCGAGGTGAAGCAGACCAATTTGGGCATACCACTTATACGAATTTCATATTGTGGAGCTCTAGGGCGAGGTTACTCATCAATAAACCCAAAATATAAGCTAGTGACATACCTTTGAATTTTACGACATACCTTCGAGTTTGAGTTACATAGATGTTGCCTATTTCAGTTCCATTATATCCACAGTGATGATGGGACGCATGAATTTATAAGTCGAATCTCAATTTAGTGGCATAAATTTGAGTGGTATATATGAAGTGTCGAAAGAATAGGAATTTGTGTAAGAATTGATGGGTGAATAGGTGACCCTATTATTGTTCTAATTCAAACACCACATTGGCAGACATTGGTTGAGATTCAGACGACGTTGAGGCTCTAACAATGAGTCTGTATCACATTTTTCTTCATCATAAGTTACGCGCTCTTTGAATAAAGATGATAGGATGAAAAGAACAAAAGAATCAACAAGTATAGCCTCTAGTGAAGATACTAACAATAATAATAATCTTGCTAAAAAGGAGGCACTTGTCCTATTTTAAGAGGTCCACTGTATGAAGCATATGAAGCATGTTATTTTTCAACTTTTTATTTTTTAAATTGTAATGTAAGCCTTAAGAGGGGTAGTTAAAGTATAAGGCTTAGCTAATAAATTTATGTTGTTTGACAATAAGTTAATAGTAGAAATACCTGCATTGATTTTTTTCTAGATTATGGACATAAGCTTCATTTTCTAAGCATTGTACTTTAATATCAGATCCAAGATCAAAATTAGAGCTAACCTTAGTAGTCAAAAAACTTGCTGAATGAACATGGCTTCCCAAGCTGAACCTAATGTGTCCCTACCACATTCCACCATTGGGCACATGCTCTTCGTATTCCTTTAGGCTAGTTCAGAGTGAGTTCTCATCGTCTCCGTGTAGAAACAGATCACCAACTCAATTTGTCAGACAAGATTTGCCAAGTATGTCACCTTTGAGAGGTTGAGACCGAGGAACACTTCATCTTTCGGTGTCCTATTTACTACGAGATCCGCGGGCGGTTTCATTGTCTTTTTAGGGACCTTCTTCTCATAGAGCTCCATACTTTGACTAGATTCTTCAGATACACTGATTAGAGATGTCTAGCCTTATACTTGTAGGAGGTTCTCAGGATTTGCTCCTTCACCCTCTATCGACATTCTCAGTCAAGACTAGGTTCCACTCAAAGCATCACTTCGGGTACCAAGGACAAACAGATGGTGGCATGGACCTGGACCACTCAGTTAGGACACGGGAATCCACTTTTACTTCCACCCAACACCAGCGATGAGGACAATCTCGGCCCCATCTTGATAGCTGAATGACTTCATCCAAGATGCAGCATCGAACACCTTGCTCCAGGCAGCGACGCCCTACCCATTGCAGTTCCTCTTCTAGCTCTTCCTCCAAACAGTACTCTTTTGAGGTTCCTTCAGTCGGGCTTGGATGGTAGGAGAGATACTCCCAATGACTCTAGTGTTTTCGGTGCCTCCAGCGGCTCATGATAGCATTAGTTTCTCCTTTTTTGCATCACAGCTCTTGGATCCACTCCCTTCATACATTTTCCTTTCTTGGATCAACTCTCTTCATATCTCTCCTTGTATATTTTTCTCTGAGATCGTCTCTCCTTTTATAGAGTTAAGGTTTTGGTTAAAGTTATGCTTTTAGCTTTTATAGGAGCTACTTTTACGATCCCACTTTGTATTGCTATCATGGTACCACACAGTCCCATTGACCTACTTTTGTGGTCATTTGTTGGACATTAATAAAATTATCTTATCTTATCTAGTACATTTTGAACTATTGACGGATCTCAGTGTGAGTAAAGTTTTTAATTTTTTTTAAAGGTTCAAGTTTATTCTTGTCAATATTTTTCAATATTTTCCCTGATATTTCTGATAAGTTTTTTTCCGGACCCTCGGTGGTATATTCCCCAAAACGATATTTGCACCTTTGCTCCAAACCATATCTTCCTCTGGAAACTCGAAGACTTCATCTGAATTAAAATATACTGAACTTTATTGTTTTGCAGAAGAAGTAAGATAGAGATCATGAGATCGGATGAAGTAGCTTCTGTGGTAATTAGCAACGTATGTATTTCCAGCTTATCACAATATAGACATGCATTAGAGTTGATTTTGGCACCAGAGTTGATTTTGGCGTCGTGAACCTCTATCATTGTTGTTATCCCTTGAATCTTGGCCTTGGTCTATTTGCTAATAGAGTAATTGCTCAGCAAGTTATATTGATTAAATGCACTTTTTTTTGCAATAGATGGTGCACCTTTTCCACCTACAAAAGAGATTTGTATGCACCATCCTTGAAAAATAGAATGTCATTTGCTAAAACTTGAAGAACACAACTAATTAAGGGTAGGTCCATATTCCTGTAGAAGATATGAGATTCCAAGTCATAGTGTTTTAATTTTTAAACTATGAGATTTCATTCCTCTTTTCTGCTATGGCCCATTCTTGATAGCTGCAACATCTTGGTATCTGTAGCATCAATAATAGTAGATCCAAATTTTATTAACAAAACAGATTTCGTATTGTCTCCAATTCCTTTGATAACAGAATCAGTATAACCTACAACAGATTTGAAATAAGTTGGACTGCATTTTTCAGACAAGGAAAGACTCTTGGTTGGAGATCAAAGCATGCTGATAGGAATTGACCCACAAAGTAGAATTGCATTGCAGACTGATTTTGCAGTGGTCACTCAGATGGAGGATGAATGCATGGAGGGAATGTGTCATTCGGTCCCACCATTGCTCATTGATTTGTAACAACATCCTCTACAAATGTAAACAATATGACTTTTTCTGTATTTTCACACTTTTTGTAGAATGTACAAATAGCGGAACCATTGGTGATAAACCATAAAACACCCACTAGTGCTACACACTGTGTAGTCTCACTTTGTGGTAAACAAAGCATTGCCTCAAGAATTTCAACACTGCAAATAGCAGCAAGTATTTAACAATATTTGTTGGTCAAAAGCTTTGAGTCCTTGCAGATTGGTTGACAGGGAAGCTCTGCATGTTTATAGTGTGATTTTGCCAATCATATTCGGCAATTGCTTTGGTCTCTACTTTGCTGAAAGTTGTTTGCAGATGATATTTTTGTACCCCTTCTTTCTCTCAATTACCTTCTCAAGCAATGCACTTAGGTGATTTCCATCCTTCAAATGAACCTGCTTGTGCACAATTCCTTTGCCCAGTCGTCTATGTCTTTTCATTCTTTTTTATATAGGTTGGAAAACTTGGTCAATCAGTGCAACCGAGTCTAATGTCAAAATAGGAAATAAAAACAACTTAAGCTAGTGAAAGGCAAGTTTTGAACAAATATATATTGTTAGGCCTTGGGTAACTCCAAGGATGGATAATCTTTCATTAACGTGAATGATATATTTATACATGGAGAAGTGACCTTTGGATTTCATCGTCCAAGAGGTCCTTTAGACTTCTCAGTGACTCTTCGACTTCATATTCAATAACAAAGAGACTAAGTACTTGATATTCAATAATAGTTTACACATGTAACCATAATCCTTACAGATTAAGTTTCCAACATTCTCCCTCTTAATTCGAAGCGTTATTCGTGAGTCCAAGCATCCTTCTGAACTTTTCAAGCTTTTATCTTCCAAGTGCTTTGGTGAAGACTGCAATTTGCTCATTTGTGGAACAATGTCTCAAATGAATTGTCTTGGCCTCTACATGTTGTCGAATTAGATGGTACTTCGTGTTGATGTGCTTAGTTCGATCATGGAATCTAGGATTCTTGGCCAGCTTGATTGCAGAAGTGTTGCCAATTAGTAGAGGAGTAGAATTCACCTGTTTCTCCTACAAATCTTCAAGTACATAATCTCCTTTGTTGCTTATGTAGCAGCCACATATTGTGCCTCTATTGTGGAATCTACTGAAATTGAATGTTTGTGTGATCTCCTGGAGATGATTGTTGATCCAAGACTCGTGAGATAACCTGAAGTAGACACTCCAATCTCTTTGTCGCCATCAAAGTATGAATTAGAACACCCATTCAATTTGAAGTCATCCATGTTAGAATACTTGAGTCCAAAATCTTGAGTCCCATTCAAGTATTTTAGAACTCTTTTAGCAGTAGACCAATGTCCTTCACAATTTTTTTGCATGAACTTGGAAACTGTCCCAACAACGAATGAGATATTTGGTCTAGTGGTGGTAAGGTAGATAAGACTCCCTACAAGTTGTCTATACTTGGTTGCATCTTAAAATTTATTCCCTTCTTTTGATGTGAATTTCAAGTTTTGTTCCATTGGAGTGGAGAGGATTACATTCTGTCATGCGGAACTTGTTTAATAATTCTCCATTGTACTTCTTCTGGGAGATGCATATGTACTTTGGATTTTGAATTACTTCAATTCCCTAGTAGCGAAGATTTCCCAATATGTCATCTCAAAGCCTTTCTTCAATTCTTTTTTTATGGATGCAATATAGCTTTCATTGTTCCTTGTCATCAAAAGATTATCTACATACAAGATATACATCAAATATAGTAGGAGTGATTCCTATCTAGGAGGAGTTTGTCACTATGGTGTCTTATGGTTTCCCTAGATAGGGTTTGAAGAGCTTGACTTGTGTTGGTTAAAGATGTGGTATGCACTTGTACTTCCATCTTTTATATAAATATATGAAGTTTCTGATGTTGGATATATGTTATATTCTTTGCATGTGCGTGTGGAGGGTAGGTGCGCTTGTCAGCGATGCGTCTGACGATCCCTGTCGGCACCTTCACGGAAACCGGCCGGTAGGCCATTTCTGACGTGAGCGCAAGCGAGCCAAAAAAATTTGGTTGTTTTTGGAATTTTCTAGTTTGGGTTAACATATTAGGGTATTGGATGTTGTTGAATACCTATATTTTGTATTGTGAGGGATTCATAATGAGAATGAGAAAATAAGAGTTGTGGCTCCAAGGTTTGTTGGTTTTCTCAATTAAGGGTTTCCAGGGCAAATATCCGTGTTTATGTGTGAATGTTATGTTGTAATATCTGTTTTTCTTAAAAGAACCTGTATGCTTTGCTTCTCTGCACAGGTTTAAAACTTACATTTGGTTGTACAAATTTTCTTTACTTATAGATTTGATTTTCAGTTGATGCTATCTTCTTGATTGAGTAGATTTCAGCCCTTGTTGTTAGCATTGATTTGACATACTATATAGCTAAATTGGTTAAGTTATTTAGCACTTATTTGAAATATAAAGGTACATATAGAAGCATACCTAGGAAAAGGAGCAAGGGCGTCATCATGATCTACTCCATCTTTATGAGAGAACCCTATGGCTTCAAATCCGGCCTTGAAATTCTTGATGCTCCCATTAGTTACCTGCTTTATCTTCCACAACCATCAATAATTATTTACTGACTTCTTGATCAGTCTTGAAATAATTTCTCATGCACCATACCCACCTATGGAGTTGTACTCCGATGTTGAGGCATCCTATCATACTTGCTTTGTATCGAAGACAATAATGAAACATAAGTAAAGATTTTCTTAAGGGGATAACTTACTGGAAAAGAAGCTTTTGTCTCATTGATACATATACTTTTTGTATGTTGTATTTCATCTCTTTGTGTGGTGTTGTCTAAGAAGTATAGAGTGAATATTAAATGGGTCCATGTGTATTTATAAGGTATTTCTAAAAGTATAGAGAGTAGTTGTTGAACTGTTCATTAATGTAACGCCAATAAAATTTTAAAAAAATGTCGTTAATATCTAAAAAAACCAGTTGATTCTTGTAGAGATGCCAATGTTTGGAGCAGATTGATGCTTGTGATAGGCATGCTTGACCATTTGATTGTTCTTTCTTTTCTGAGAGATTGATCATGGATGAGATAGCTACTGTGATAGTAAGCTATTGGTGATGTTGTACATTTGTACTTTGTACTTGATCTTGGAGAGTGGATCTTTCATGTGTTCTCTTATGTTGGATCATTTGGCATTGAGCAGGGGTGTGAAAAACCTAACTTGGAGATAGGTTCAAAACCTATTGTGGTGGAATCAATGATTTGTTTCAAGCTTGAAGCTAATGGCTATAGTAATGAGTATCGGTGATGGGGTTGTTCAATTTTCGTAGGCAATGGGATTTGACTGTCATGATACTCTTGCTCCAGGATTATCTTAGTAAGAGGTAGGTGAGCTTGTTAAAGTTGCTGCTTTAATTGATAGAGGTTTTGATGTGCATTAGAGGGATTCTCAAGCTTACAATTTAATGATGGCCCTTTATTGGTTATTGTTACTCTTACCACAAGCTTGTACTTCAGTGTCGATGAGTCAAGATGCATTTATATTTTATATGTACTTTTGACATATTTGATCCGCTTATATTGATTTTGTTAGAGATGTGATTACCCTTGTAGCATATCTTGATTAGATCTTGATGTGGTGCTAAAATATTTTGGGCTGTGATAATGACATGAAGGATGCTAGATTTTTGACAAGTCACTGTTGACGTCTTCCTTGGTCTGTAGTGATTTTATGCTAGTTTAGTAAGAAATAGGGATTGATGGATTAATGCTCTTGTGTGAAAACATATACTTATGGGTACAAATCATGCAAAGTAGGTCTAATGATCTATCAAGATAACGGAGTACTCTTTAAACATTTTGGACGTGCCAAAGTTACCAGTTAGAGATTCAAAAGGAGTTGATAGGTGTTATAGAAAACAATTTCCTTGTAAATAGGGACGGTTAGGTTTTGGGGTAACTACAAAAGTGTTTTCACTTTGTTGGGAGCTTGCTAGTTCTCCTAACTACTTGGTAATGATTCGTGATTAGATGGATGGCTTAGGTTGTGCTGATATTTGGCCTTGGTTAGAGTGTTTGCATTGCAACTTTAACTAGGAGGTTGTAACCTTGATCGACATGATGACTATCCAATTGGGTGCACACAATGGGTTAGGGGGTTGCTCGTTTATGAGAGGTAAATACCTAGGAGGAGAGCTAGCAACTAGAGTAGGGAAGTGGGCACTACGAGCTTGGGACAATGTGATGTACAACTTTGAGTTTGGATGCTTGACTTGAGGATGTGCTTGGGTTGGGGAGCATACTTCATGGAGGTTGGTAACGGAGTTAGATCGATATGATGAGGAGCATTAGAGCTTTGTATCCACGTTGGCATGCATGAGAATAGTATTGGGGCATGAGAGGACATGTGGCACTCAATGAAGAGGAGCACCTTGCATGAGGAGACTTTGGTAGAAGCTCCCCATGGAAGAGGGTGTGTTGGAATAACAACTTGTTGTAGAGTCAACCATCTTGGACGAGGGTTGTTGAGCCTAAGGAATATCACGTTGTAGGGTGTTTCACTTTGGATGTTGGATAAATCCTAGTTTGACACATGTAAGTCCTTATATGTAATGTTCCTTGCTAAGGGTTGGGTAGTTTGTGGGTGACTGGTATGAACTTTTCTTGTTGATGAATATTGTCAAACACTTAATTACACATATTCTATAAACATTGGAAGTCACTTTCACATCATCCCAACCTTTATAGTTTTTCGTCCTGGTTCCAACGAGCTATTACACTAAGGCATCCCCTCAAATAATATGCTCCAAATAACACCTTTAGTGCAATTAATTAAATTATGCTCAATAATCCTCCCAATTTATGGGAATCGTTGGAATGCAATAGAACCAAGAATGAACTATGCGGAAATGATCCTAATGATGGTAATGGTAAATGGACTAGGTTGCGCCCCATAAAACTCCTCCTCTCCAAGCTCATTGGTAACATAATCCAAAGTTGCAAACATCGGCGCAGCGAAAAAATCGGTAAGGTCCAAGAAACATCATTTCGGGATATCTCAATAGCACATCGAAAATAAATCGACAAACTTAAAAAAATACAAAAATATTCATTTTCACCTTTATAAAAAATTGGGGGAGAATCTACAATATCTTGGGATAAATCAAAATAAAATTGAGAAAAAATCGACAATATATTGGGAAATTATCGCCCTAAAAAAATCGGCAATATCTCGGGATAAATCGAAAAACACAGGAAAAAATCAATGACTTCTCGGGAAAAAATTGGGTCAATTTTTTGAGCAAACATCGGCGAACTGAAAAACTCATGATTTATCGGAACATCACGATAAATCAACCAATGTTTGCAATGCTGACATAATCTCACTCCTTTGACTTGGCTGAGACAAGCCCTGGAGGTCATCTCCAATCACAGTACAGGGAAAAAATCCAAAAATTGGGGACATTACATTGTTGTGTAGAGTGCTCTGTGCATTTTCCTTGTTGGTTACTTGTATGGACTTATGTCCTTGTGTTATGTTAACCTCCTTGGCCTTGTGTTATATATGAAGGGAGGAGGGTTCTCTTGTGTTCATTATCATCATTGTACTCAATTCTTTTTATTGTTTTGAAGATGTGTTATAAGGATCAAGACACTAGGTTTTCTCATGAGGAAAGCCTAGGAGAAGAGAAAATGCGTCTTTTATGTAGCAAAACGTTAGGGTTCATGAGAAAACCCTAGGAGAAGACACTAATAGATAGAGATGTTTTTAAAGGGATATATTCTTGTTAGATGCTAGGGTTTCTTGTTGTGAGACACTAGGCTTTGAGCTATGCATGTAAACCCTAGTGAAGAACATGACTTTGAAGATGATGATAGTTCTAGTGGCTTTTGTTGAAGCACTAGGGTTTATACCATTGTAAGAGGCATGGAAGAGTAAAGATAATGGCTTATATGATTTTTGTGCCGTGTTCTTGTTGGATGTGAGGTTAGGCTAGGATCATGGAGAAACTAGCTTGATTAATCTCAAGCTTAGTCAAATTTTTTGTGTTACCACCTATTTACATGAGTGTTCACTAGGGTTCTTGATGGTAATATTTTGATGACATTCTGAGCATCTATTACAAGGTATATTTTGAAAGAACCCTCGCCATTAGTTCTGGGCTATTTTTCTTCTCACACAACATTTCTTGTGTGTTCTCACCAATGAAAGATACTAAAACCCAGGGGCCAGAACTTGGTACTTTTGAGCATGAATTGCAACTAAAAAAAAACAAAAAGAAGCACTATCTGTTGATATGGGCACATTTCTAGTTAGTTTGGGCATATTCCAACCTCCAGTGGTCTCAAGTCTTCCAAGTTTGGGCCATTTCAGGCATTTTAGGGCATTTCCAAGTTACTCCAAAAATGTTTTCACTTTGCTAGGGGAGTGCTAGGTCTCATAGCTACTTGGAGATGCTTCATGGACATATGGATTGATTAGTTTGTGTTGATTCTTGACCTTGGTTCCAGTGCTAGCATGGCAACTTTAACTTGGAGGTTGTTTCCTTAATCAGCATGATGACTATCCCATTGGGTGCACACGATGGAGAAGAAGATTACTTGATTAAGGGAGGTACTTACAAAGGAGGAGGAGAGCTAGTGATTTGGAGGAGGGAACTGAGTCCTAGGAGCTTGGGAGCATGTGAATACTCTTGGAGACTAGACACTTGAATTGAGGATTCCTGGTTTGAGGAGGATACTTTATGCAGGCATTGGTAATGGATTGGAACACATGTTTACAAGAGCAATGGATATTTCTAACTACATTGGCATGCATGAGAGTAGCATTGGGAACATGAGAGGACATATGGCGCATAGTGAGGAGCACATTCCATGAGTACACTTGGACAACGCACCACCATGGAAGAGGGAGTGTTGGAATAACAACTTATTGTAGAGCTCACCATCTTGGATGAGGGTCGTTGAACCCAAAGAATATCATGCTTGCAAGGCATTTCACTTTGGTTGTTGGATAAACCCTAGTTTGACACATGGACATCCATGTATTGTAGAGTGTTTCATGTGGGGTTTCCTTCTTGGTTACTTGTATGGACCTATGCTCTTGTTTTATGAGGAAACCCTAGGATAAGAGAAGATAAGTCTTTTAGGTAGAAAAATGCTAGGGTTCATGAGGAAACCATAGGAGAAGCCAAGAAGAGAGAGATACGTCTTGAATGTTTTTGGAGAGATTGTTCTTGTCCTATGCTAGGGTTTGTTGTTATGAGGAATTAGGCTTTGCACTATGCATATAAACCCTTGTTAAGAACATGACGTTGAAAGTGAAGATGGTTCTTGTGGTTTTTGTTGAAGAGCTAGGGTTTCTGCTCTAGTAGAAGGCATGAAGGGTAAATATAATGCTTTGTATTAATTTGGAGCCTTGATATGATCTTGTGGGATGTGACAATAGGGAAAGATCATCGAGAGCCTAGCTCATGAGTGTCGAGCTTGGTGAGATGCCTTGATTGGAAGAAGACTCCATTATTGTATCCTTGATGTTCAATGGATATCTTGGTGCTCATTTTTAGGTAAGATGGCTAGGATTTGTAAACCCCAAGGAAGGCAATAGTGCTAGTGTGATACAAGCTTGTTGTTTGTGCTAGGAAAGGTTGGCCTTTGTTGATGCTAGAATGTTGATGAAATTTATTCGAATGATTAGCTTTGGTTGGGAGTGATTCTTTTCTAGGAGTAGTTGGTCGCTATGGTTTTCTTATGGTTTCTCTAGCTAGGATTTTGGAGAACTTGGCTTGTATAAGTGGTGTGATAAAGATGTGGCATGTACTTTTCTTCATCTTTTATAAAAGTTTATGAAGTTTCTATTTGCCCAAATTTCGTATACTTGCAAATTTGATTTTCAGCTTATGTTATCTTCTTGACTGAGTATATTTCATCCGTTGTTATTTATGCTATTTGAGATACTATATAGTTGGATTTGTAAGAGATTTAGCACATATTTGAAACATAAAGGAACATATAGAAGCATACCTAGGAAAAGGAGGAGTAATGTTGTCATCATGATCTACTCCCTCTTTATGAGAGGACCCTTTAGCCAAAAATATGGTGTTGAACTGCTTGTTGCTCCCATTAGTCGCATGGTTTATCTTTAACAACCATTGAAAGTCAATTACCGTCTTCCCAATTTTTCTATAAACAATTTCATAGGCATCTTACTTGATTATGGAGTTGTACTCATGTGCCATTACATCCCGTTGTACTTTCTTTGCATTCACCTCCTCGAAGGAGAACGACTTTGTCTCAAGAAGGGTAGACAATAGTGCAATATAAGTAAATAAAATTTTAGTGTTGTAACTTACCCAAAATGAAGCCTTTGTCACATTGATACACATACTTTATGCATGTTGTATCTTATCCTTTTGTTTGATGTTGTCTAAGAAGTATAGAGTGAACATTGAATGGTTTTGTGTCTATTTGTTTATAGGGTATATCTAAAGGTATAAGTATAAGTTAATAAAATATAATGAAGATATGTCATTAATATCTCAGGAATCCAATTGGTTCTAGTGGATTCGATTGTTTGGAGTAGATTGATTGCTATGACAGGCATGCTTGACCATTTGATTGTTCTTGGTTTTTGGAGAGATTGATCATGGATGTGATAGTTGGTATGATACTAAATTGTTGGTGATCTTGAACATTTGTTCTTTGTAATTGATCATGAAGAGTGTATCTTTCATGTTGTATTTTTCATGTGTAATTTATCTTTGAACATTTGGCATTGTGGAACGATGTGGAATACCTAACTTGGAGACAGTTTCAAAACCTACAACAATGGTGCCAAAAGATTTTTCCTTATGATAATGACTTTAGGAATGCTGAAATTTTGACAAGTCATTGTTGATGTCTTATTATGGAGTGATTTTTTGCTAGTTAAATAGAAAATAGTGATTAAGATTTGTGTTCCTTCAATTTCATGGATAGTCATTGCTCTTTTGGAGCCCCTAGCATAGGGAAATGGGGAGTAGCTCGATTAGGTGGCATAAAGTATAAACTATGTCTTTTTTTAATTCTCCTTTCATTATAAAGCGTTGCATGTTGGGTTTCCTTGTTGGTTACTTGTATGGACTTATGTCCTTGTTTTACGTTAGCTTCCCTCACCTACCATATATATAAACGAAGGAAGGATCTCTTGTATTCATTATCATCATTGTACTCTATTCATTCTATTGTTTTGAAGATGTATTGCAGGGAACAGGGTGATAGTGTTCATGAGGAAATCCTAGAAGAAAAGAAGATACGTCTTTTAGGTAGCAAGACAGTAGCACAACCTAAGTAGAGAAGTTTTTAGGGGGTTAAGTTACTCGAAAAGAAACTTTTGTCAGATTGGTACATATACTTTTTGTATGTTTTATTTTATCCTTTTGTTTGATGTTGTTTAACAAGTATAAAGTGAACATTAAATGATATCATCTGTATTTATAAGGTATGTCTAAAAGTATAGTAAGAATTTGTTTAAATGTTCATTAATGTGATGTTAATAAAATATTAAAAAACTTATGTATATAATAGCTAGTGTTCGGAGTGGACTGATCAGTTAGATAGGCATGCTTGACCATTTGGTTCTTGATTTTTGGAGAGATTAATCATCAATTTTATAGCTAGTGTGATACTAAGCTATTTGGTGATATTGTAAATTTGTACTTTGTAATTGATTTTGGAGAGGATCTTTCATGTGTAGTCTTATCTTGGAGCATTTAGCATTGAGGAAGGGTGTGGAAGACTTAACTTGGAGATAGGTTTAAAACTTGTGGCAAAGTTAGTTGACTGTGATGATACTCTTGCTTTAGGATTCTCTCACTAAGAGGGAGGTGACCTTGTTGAATTTGTTGCTTCAATGGCTAGAGGTTTTCAAGTGCATTGCAGGGATTCTCATGCCCTTATTATTATTATTATTACTAGAGATGACATTTATAGACAATATGTGCAGATTACTTGGATCAACCCTTGGGGGGGTTACATCCCAATATAGCTTTCTATGCTATGCACTTCTTGGCTTTGAGGGACAGTCTCATTATTTGGTCACCTTACATGTTTTGTCATTGGAGACATGCTCTTCATATTGCTTTAGGCCAGTTGAGAGTGGGATCCCACCGTCATTAGTTAGAGACAGATCACTAGCTCAACTGGTCGGACAGGATCTACCAAGCATGTCATCTTAAAGAGGTTGAGAACAAGGAGCACTTCATATTTCCGTGTCCTATTTACTATGAGATCTGTGGGTGGTTTCATTGTCTTTTTAGGGACTATCTCCTAGAGCTCAATTGGAGATGTTTGGCCTTATACTTGTAGGAGGCCCTTTAGCTTCACTCCTCCACCCTCCAACGACATTTTTCAGTCAGGCCTAGTCTCCACTCTAAGTATCACTTCCTTCTTTTCGGTTCTTCCTGCTTCTAGGAGCACCAAGAGACATAGAGATGGTGGCACTAACCTTGACTACTCAGTTAGGACACAACAATACACCTCCACCTCCTCCCAACACTAGCGAAGGGGACAATCTCGGTCTCGTTGTCACTCAAAGTGTAGCTACCACCAAAGGTATCCTATTTGAGATGGTAGAGGTAGGGTGGCTAACCAAGTGACACCGCAAGGGCCTCATCCACTATTGTAGAAGGGTAGTTATCACACCGAACAGATTCTTGTCGCTTAAAATCAAGTTAGAAGCAAGATCAAGGGGAGACCCTAACTAGCCTATGAGGGCTAGCGAACCTATGAGACGTACCTAGACTCTGTAGATGGATTGAGAAATGATGAGGAATGCCGATCTCCCATCAAAATGAACCTTCCCGAGCTAGATCTTGGCGTAGCTATGTCGCAGTCAATCACCCTTGTGCCCCCTTCAACCTGCCAGATCAGAGAAACATCACTCAATCAGGCAAACGAACGAGATCTGCAAAATACTAAAAGGAAAAGAGAATAAAAAGTCATAAAGACAAAAATACTCCCTAAACCAAACACCCCAGAGCCGGAACAAAGGTGAGTTGCCCCACAAAGTCACCCTCTCTCTCCTAGCGCACCTCCTCCTGCAAATAAAATGGGTAAAGAAAAAAGTACAAGATCTATACTGGATGAAACTCAGTTTGGAAGAACAACAATGCCAATCATCAAATCAGAACATCCATGAGATAGATAGATAAATAATCCCAAACAAAAATATCTTTATTGATATTCCGGTGCCAAAGTTCATGCATTACAATGGGGGGGTCACCTCTCTTAAATAGTTTGAGAGAGACACAAATCATAACTAGCTTTATCATCTAGCGGTTGATATTAAAAGATAATCAATGGTGGAGATCAATACATAACTTATCACATGGATCAAGTCACTGAGTCAACCAAAGGGGGCGCACTTTGCTCAAGGATGCCTATCCTAAGTCAAACTCAAAATATAACATAAGTGTGATACACAGTGTTCCACGCGGATGTGTCTCGCAGGGTCAGGGACGCGTTTCTACGTTTCCTGCGTCCTGAGGACTTGGGGACTCCTGGTGAAACGTTTCCCCCCCACCATGCCCTTGAGAATTTTTTTTTTAATGTTTTCTCATTATTTTCACTTTTTGCAATCCCTACTTGTCACTACTTAGAAAATAAATCAATATATTTAGTATTTACATTGCAAAATCATGAATATACATCAAATGAATTATTATTCTTTTATATTTTATTTTATATTTATAATTTTAGAGACGTCCCCATGTCCCCCCCTAATTTCCCTAAATTTGGGGTTGGTCTCCATGCGTCTCGAATGTGTGTTTCCGTGCTCCAGCATCCCCCCGTCCCAGAAAATTGGGGGAACATTGGTGATACATCAATACACTGAGGGGGGTCACTTAGGGGCTTAATTAACCCTAGGCCCCTTTACAACTTCAAATCATAAGATATAATCTTGAAATACATCAATAACCAATTAGAGGGGGTGCCCCTTGGGGGTTTTTCCTCATTGGCTGAGCCATAACTAAATAATCTGGACATCTGCTGACTGAAAGTTGCTGAAGGACTGTCCGAGATGTTGAGAAACATCATTTGTCAAAGTTCCACACCATTTCCTTGACACAGGAGGCCAAATCGATTTTTTCAGTGAATTTCTAGTTCATTTTCTGTTGGTACAATCCATGAAAATTGATAAATCCATCATAACTCAGTCCAGGATGAGAACTAGGCAAACTGACTGCTCCGGATGATTTGGAGACATAGAAGAGTGGTATAAGTGACTACTTATACGCCCTAGAACAGTGATCTACTCTAGGAGAACCAAACATTTTGCCATCTAAATAAAAAATAGGTCATTTGGGCCATAATTAAGTGATAATAATCACTTTTCTGGAGAACTAGGGCCAAAATCTGAAAACTGAAACTGCAGTATTGGTCTTGGGAATGTTTCGAACAAATATAGACCATGTTGTATTTTTGAGTCACTGCCTTAGGAAACGTGATTGACTCAGTCAACTGAGTTGACCAGGTCAAAGTACCCAAAATCTAACTGAGATACTGTACCAGTATGATCCCGCAACATTCCTAGGTAAGCCATGCTCCAATGGTGTATATCAGAACCCAACTTAAGTCAATTATTCATAATCATAATGACCAACAATAATAATAAAATATACCTTTGCTTCTAAAAGACCTTAGAGTCTTCTAGAAATCTGCTTGCTCATGCCATACTTACAAGGTGTAACCAATTCTGCTATAGATGGGTGATGATGGAAGATCAAGGTTAAGGAAAGGGACATGACTTTGACTTAGTGATCTATCCGATTGATAACAAATAAACTCTACCAAGGTGACACATGTATGACAAAGAGCAATAGGGGATGGAGGTGTCTCACAGATGGGTGAAGTACTTGGGTATGCTTCCCTTCAGATTTTAGCAAGTTTTCCTTTGCAACTTTATTGCAAATATAGGTCAACCTTCAAAGGCAGGTTCCTTGGAAGTCTTCTGGGCTCCAGTACTGACAAAGACCCAGTCTTTCTTGACTAGTCTCACCCTTTGGCCGTATGGGGACCATTGAGTCGAACAATATACACGGAGTGAGTGCTCATCCTTTGACCATTAACCTTTCAATGAATTTTACAATTTCACAAGATAGAAGCCAGCCTACAAGAGCAGGTTCCCTGGAAAGCCTTCTAATCTCCAGTAACTGACTAAGGCTACCTGCTGCCCGCGAGCAGTCCATAGCTCTGACAGGTTCAGCTCTCCTTGATGCCCTTGTAGAGGGAAAACTGGGCCTTACATTATATAAGGAATGGGTGCTCAATCTCTTGGCCATTGACTACCTTTTTCAACATTTTATACTTTTGCATCCTTTAGATATAACTTTTATGCGTTCTGATGCTTTAGTGTTTAGCAACACTGTTATGGTGGAGCACTTGTTTTGAAGACTTAAGGATGACAACCCTGTGCACCTAGCCACACTGGCCAAGACACATACTTCATAGCTCGAGACACATAACAATATGGAGTCTATCACACATAGTGGTCAGAATGGGGAAGGCATCTTCAATCTCCTCGGTCTCTATCAGTCATAGTCATGGGATAGAACAAACATGGATGAACTGGATGGACAGACAAAAATGTAATAGGACCAACCTAGCACTAAGGGTTACATTTGTTTGAGTAACATTTGTAGTCTTGTTCGAGCATTGGAAAAATTTATAGCATACTTTTGGCAGTGCTGGTCTTTAGCCATCTCGATTCAACACCTAAAACAATACTTTTCCACGCAAATTCCTTCCTTATCCACCTCTTTTCATCTCCAAAGCTGAGCTTAATCAACACATGGCTGTTAGCTCGCATTTTGCTTGCTGATTTATGGCTAGAGTTCTACTTTTGGTTAAGATGTAGTGCAATCACGGTGGTAAATTTGGAGGACTAGGTCACTGTATCCTAAACCTGAGTTCTGGTTGACGATCCCCTTCTCTTCAATATTATAGCTAACTCTAACTTTGATCTCACACACAGTGACTGCTTCACTCCAGTTTGTTGTGTTGGGTAGGCCCCGACTCGAGATGATTTCTTTCTAGATGGAACAAGTCATTGCCTCACTTCCTCATTTTAAGTTCTATAAGTTGCCTATTTTGTTATCGCATTCCGTAGACTACAACTACCGGATCGATCCCTCGATAATGGCAGCCTCTCATATCTTTCCTTCGCTAGAATTTTTCAATTATCTCCAAGTCTGTCCATCTTCCTTTGCTAGGTCTAACACTTCCACATTTCGCCTCTTTCGTTTGTACGTTCTTTCGTAGTGTCTACTTCTCCTATTCAATTTTTCCATCTTCGCACGTGCTTGGTAACTCTCTTTTTCTAGGAGTGATCCATATCTCACACATGCTTGAGCAAAACAACTAACATTTGTGATGCAGGTACATGGCTTGGTTTAGCATTGCGATTACGATCCTCCAAATGTATCAATGGGATTCACATAATTAACTTCCTTGCTTTTAAAAGTAAAGGTGCTCATTTTCACATATCACTATTTCATTGTTTGATCACATGTATAATAGAGTTAAGTGTTATTATTGCATTGTATTATTCAATAGGACCAATTCTATTTTTCAAGAAGGTTTAGGAACATGTGTAGGTTTGTCTGAGCGGAGAAAAAATCCATAGGATGCTTTTGGCAGCAGTGCTTGTATTACGTCGTCTTGATTGGAAACCTAAAACAACACTTTTCCACGTGACTTTGTTCCTTATTCACCTCTTTTCATATGAAAGTGAACTCTATAATTACGATTGGTAGCTCCCCATTTCCTAGTAAATTTGTGGCTATAGTTGTACTTTCTACAAAGTAGTAACTGAATTACGCTAGTTAATATGGATCCCTAGGTTACAAAATCAATAGAAAAACCTTAGCTATCATATTCCTTTCTATCTCCCTTTCCTCCTCCCCTTCTCTCTCCCGAGTTTTGTTGACTGCGGCCTAAGCCCCAGTTCTGGTTTACAATCCCCTTCTCTTCAATCTCATAGGTAACCCTAACTTTGATATCACCCCCAGTGACTACTTCAGCCTAGGTGATTGTCTCGGGTAGGGCCCAACCCGAGATGATTTCTTTCTAGATAGAACAAGTCATTGCCCGACTTCCTCATTTTCGCTTCTATCGGTTGCCTGTCTTTGTTATTACATACCGTAAACTGTAGCTACGGGGTTGATCCCTCAATAATGATTGCCTCTCATCTCTTTTCTTCTCTAGGATTTTCTATCATATCCAAGTCTTTACCTTTTCCTTCGCTAGGTATAGCATTGCCACATTTTACTTCTTTTCTTAGTTAGTGCTTTCGTAATGTCTTCTTCGCCTCTTCCCTTTTTCCATCCTCATGCTTTCTTGCTGGCTCCCTTTTTCCAGGACTAGTGGTCCTTATTTCACACATTCTTGAGCAAGAAATCTAACGTTTGTGATGCAGGTACATGGCTTGGTTTGGCATTGCGATTATGATCCTCCACATGCATCAATGGGATTCACGTCATTAGCTTCCTGTGTTTTAAAAGTAAAGGTACTCCTTTCCACCTCTCATGTTTTTCATTGTTTGATCACATATATGATAGAGTTAAGTGTTATTTTGCATTGTATGAGCGATTAGGACCAATTATATTTTTATGAAGGTTTAGTAACATGTGTAGTCTTGTCCGAGTGTTGGAAAAAATTATAGCATACTCTTGGCAGTGCTGGTCTTTAGCCATCTGGATTCAACACCTAAAACAACACTTTTCCACGTGACTGCCTTCCTTATCTACCTCTTTTCATCTCCAAAGCTGAGCTTAATCAACACACGAATGTTAGCTCGCATTTTTCTTGCTGATTTATGGCTATAGTTCTACTTTTGGTTAAGATGTAGTGCAATCACGGTGGTAAATTTGGAGGACTAGGTCACTATATCCTAAACCTGAGTTCTGGTTGACGATCCCCTTCTCTTCAATCTTATAGCTAACTCTAACTTTGACCTCACACCCAACGATTGCTTCACTCTAGGTCGTTGTCTTGGGTAGGGCCCGACCCAAGATGATTTCTTTCTAGATGGAACAAGTCATTGCCTCGCTTCCTCATTTTCACTTCTATAATTTGCCTATTTTGTAATCGCATTCTGTAGACTGCAACTACAGGATCGATCCCTCCATAATGGCAGCCTCTCGTCTCTTTCCTTCACTAGAATTTTACGATTATCTCCAAGTCTATCCATTTTCCTTCGCTAGGTCTAGCACTTCCACATTTCGCCTCTTTCGTTTGTCCGTTCTTTCGTAGTGTCTTCTTCGGATATTCCCTTTTTCCATCTTCACACGTTCTTGGTAGCTCTCTTTTTCTAGGAGTGATCCATATCTCACACATGCTTGAGCAGAACAACTAACATTTGTGATGTAGGTACATGGCTTGGTTTGGCATTATGATTGCGATCCTCCAAATGTATCAATGGGATTCACATCATTAACTTCCTTGCTTTTAAAAGTAAAGGTACTGATTTTCACATCTCACTATTTCATTGTATGATCACATGTATAATAGAGTTAAGTGTTATTATTGCATTGTATGAGTCAATAGGACCAATTCTTTTTTTCAAGAAGGTTTAGGAACATGTGTAGGCTTGTTCGAGCAGAGCAAAAATCTATAAGATACTTTTGGCGGTGCTTGTCTTCAACCGTCTTGATTTGAAACCAAAACCAACACTTTTCCGTGTGACTTCATTCCCTATTCACCTATTTTTATATGAAAGTGAACTCTATAATTATGATTGGTAGCTCCCCATTTCCTAGTAAATTTGTGGCTATAGTTGTACTTGCTACAAAGTAGTAACTGAATTACGCTAGTAAATATGGATCCCTAGGTTACCTAATCAATAGAAAAACCTTAGCTATCATATTCCCATCTATCTCCCTTTCTCTCTCCTACGCTTTGTTGACTGCATCCTAAACCCGAGTTTTGGTTTACAATCCCCTTCTCTTCAATCTTACAGGCAACCCTAAATTTGATCTCACCCCCAGTGAGTACTTCATCCTAGGTCATTGTCTCGGGTAGAGCCCGACCCGAGATGATTTCTTTCTAAATAGAACAAGTCATTGCCCCACTTCCTCATTTTCACTTCTATCGGTTTCCTGTCTTTGTTATTGCATACCGTAAATTGTAGCTACAGGGTTGATCTCTCAATAATGACTGCCTCTCATCTCTTTCCTTCTTTACGATTTTCTATCATCTCCAAGTCTCTACCTTTTCCTTCGCTAGGTCCAGCATTGACATATTTTATTTCTTTCCTTAGTTAGTGCTTTCGTAATGTCTTCTTTGCCTCTTCACTTTTTCCATCCTCGAGCTTTCTTGCTAGCTCCCTTTTTCTTGGACGAGTGGTCCTTATTTCACACATTCTTGAGAAAGAAATCTAACGTTTGTGATGCAGGTACATGGCTTGGTTTGGCATTGCGATTATGATCCTCCACATGCATCAATGGGATTTGCGTCATTAACTTCCTGTGTTTTAAAAGTAAAGGTACTCCTTTCCACCTCTCGTGTTTTTCATTGTTTGATCACATGTATAATAGAGTTAAGTGTTATTTTGCATTTGATGAGAGATTAGGACCAATTATATTTTTTATGAAGGTTTAGTAACATGTGTAGTCTTGTCCGAGCGTTGGAAAAATTTATAGCATACTTTTGGCAGTGCTGGTCTTTAGCCATCTCATATCAACACCTAAAACAACACTTTCCCACGCGAATTCCTTCCTTATCCACGTCTTTTCATCTCCAAAGCTGAGCTTAATCAATACATGGTTGTTAGCTCGCATTTTGCTTGCTGATTTGTGGCTAGAGTTCTACTTTTGGTTAAGATGTAGGGCAATCACTGTGGTAAATTTGGAGGACTAGGTCACTGTATCCTAAACCTTAGTTCTGGTTGACGATCCCCTTCTCTTCAATATTATAGCTAACTCTAACTTTGATCTCACACCCAGTGACTGCTTCACTCCAGTTTGTTGTCGTGGGTAGGGCCTGACCCGAGATGATTTCCTTCTAGATGGAACAAGTCATTGCCTCGCTTCCTCATTTTCACTTCTATAAGTTTCCTATTTTTATCGCATTCCGTAGACTGCAGCTACGGGACCGATCCCTGGATAATGGCAGCCTCTCATATCTTTCCTTCGCTAGAATTTTTCGATTATCTCCAAGTCTGTCCATCTTCGTTCACTAGGTCTAATACTTCCACATTTCGCCTCTTTTGTTTGTCCGTTCTTTCGTAGTGTCTACTTCTCCTATTCCCTTTTTCCATCTTCGCACGTGATTGGTAGCTCTCTTCTTCTAGGAGTGATCCATATCTCACACATGCTTGAGCAAAACAACTAACATTTGTGATGCAGGTACATGGCTTGGTTTGGCATTGCGATTACGATCCGCCAAATGTATCAATGGGATTCACATCATTAACTTCCTTGCTTTTAAAAGTAAAGGTACTCATTTTCTCATATCACTATTTCATTGTTTTATCACATGTATAATAGAGTTAAGTGTTATTATTGCATTGTATGATTCAATAGGAGCAATTCTATTTTTCAACAAGGTTTACGAACATGTGTAGGCTTGTCTGAGCGGAGCAAAAATCTATAGGATTCTTTTGGCGGTGCTTGTCTTACACTGTCTTGATTTGAAACCTAAAACAACACTTTTCCACGTGACTTTGTTCCTTATTCACCTCTTTTCATATGAAAGTGAACTCTATAACTACGATTGGTAGCTCCCCATTTCCTAGTAAATTTGTGGCTATAGTTGTACTTTCTACAAAGTAGTAAATGAATTACGCTAGTTAATATGGATCCCTAGATTACCAAATCAATAGAAAAACCTTAGCTATCATATTCCTTTCTATCTCCCTTTCCTCCTCCCCTTCTCTCTCCTGAGTTTTGTTGACTGCATCCTAAACCCGAGTTCTGGTTTACAATCCCCTTCTCTTCAATCTCATAGGTAACCCTAACTTTGATATCATGCCCAGTGACTACTTCAGGCTAGGTCATTGTCTCAGGTAGGGCCCGACCCGAGATGATTTCTTTCTAGATAGAACAAGTCATTTCCCAACTTCCTCATTTTCACTTCTATCGGTTGCCTGTCTTTGTTATTACATACTGTAAACTGTAGCTACGTGGTTGATCCCTCAATAATGATTGCCTCTCATCTATTTCCTTCTCTAGGATTTTCTATCATATCCAAGTCTCTACCTTTTGCTTCGCTATGTCTAGCATTGCCACATTTTACTTCTTTTCTTAGTTAGTGCTTTCTTAATGTCTTCTTCGCCTCTTCCCTTTTTCCATCCTAGTGCTTTCTTGCTAGCTCCCTTTTTCCAAGACGAGTGGTCCTTATTTTGCACATTCTTGAGCAAGAAATCTAACGTTTGTGATGCAGGTACATGGCTTGGTTTGGCATTGCGATTATGATCCTCCACATGCATCAATGGGATCTGCGTCATTAACTTCCTATGTTTTAAAAGTAAAGGTACTCCTTTCCACTTCTCATGTTTTTCATTGTTGGATCAGATATATAATAGAGTTAAGTGTTATTTTGCATTGTATGAGCTATTAGGACCAATTATAATTTTTATGAAGTTTTAGTAACATGTGTAGTCTTGTCCGAGCGTTGCAAAAATTTATAGCATACTTTTGGAAGTGCTGGCCTTTAACCATATGGATTCAACACCTAAAACAACACTTTTCCACTTGACTGCCTTCCTTATATACCTCTTTTCATCTCCAAAGCTGAGCTTAATCAACACATGAATGTTAGCTGGCATTTTGCTTGCTGATGTGTAGCTATAGTTCTACTTTTGGTTAAGATGTAGTGCAATCACGGTGGTAAATTTGGAGGACTAGGTCACTGTATCCTAAACCTGAGTTCTGGTTGACGATCCCCTTCTCGTCAATCTTATAGCTAACTCTAACTTTGATCTCACACCCAGTGATTGCTTCTTTCTAGGTCGTTGTCTTGGGTAGGGCCCGACCCAAGATGATTTCTTTCTAGATGGAACAAGTCATTGCCTCGCTTCGTCATTTTCACTTCTATAAGTTGCCTATTTTGTTATCGCATTACGTCGACTACAGCTACGGGATCGATCCCTCGATATTGGCAGCCTCTCGTTTAGGAACATGTGTAGGCTTGTTCAAGCAGAGCAAAAATCTATAGGATACTTTTGGCAGTGCTTGTCTTGAACCGTCTTGATTTGAAACCAAAAACAACACTTTTCCACGTGACTTCATTCGTTATTCACCTCTTTTCATATGAAAGTTAATTATGATTGGTAGCTCCCCATTTCCTAGTAAATTTGTGCCTATAGTATTACTTGCTACAGATTAGTAACTGAATTACACTAGTAAATATGGATCCCTAGGTTACCTAATCAATAGAAAAACCTTAGCTATCATATTCCCTTCTATCTCCCTTTCTCTCTCCTAAGCTTTGTTGACTGCATCCTAAACCCAAGTTTTGGTTTACAATCCCCTTCTCTTCAATCTTATAGGTAACCCTAAATTTGATCTCACCCCCAGTGACTACTTCAGCCTAGGTGATTGTCTTGGGTAGGGCCCGACCCGAGATGATTTCTTTCTAAATCGGACAAGTCATTGCCCCACTTCCTCATTTTCACTTCTATAGGTTGCGTGTCTTTGTTATTGCATACCGTAAACTATAGCTACGGGGTTGATCCCTCAATAATGACAACCTCTCATCTCTTTCCTTCTCTAGGCTTTTCTATCATCTCCAAGTCTCTACCTTTTCCTTCGCTAGGTCTAGCATTGCCACATTTTATTTCTTTTCTTAGTTAGTGCTTTCGTAATGTCTTCTTCGCCTCTTCACTTTTTCCATCCTCGAGCTTTCTTGCTAGATCCCTTTTTCTAGGACGAGTGGTCCTTATTTCACACATTCTTGAGCAAGAAATCTAACGTTTGTGATGCAGGTACATGGCTTGGTTTGGTATTGCGATTATGATCCTCCACATGCATCAATGGGATTCGCGTCATTAACTTCCCGTGTTTTAAAAGTAAAGGTACTCCTTTCCACCTCTCGTGTTTTTCATTGTTTGATCACATATATAATAGAGTTAAGTGTTATTTTGCATTTGATGAGAAATTAGGACCAATTATAATTTTTATGAAGGTTTAGTAACATGTATAGTCTTGTCCGAGCGTTGGAAAATTTTATAGCATACTTTTGGTAGTGCTGGTCTTTAGCCATCTCGATTCAACACCTAAAACAACACTTTTCCACGCGATTTCCTTCCTTATCCACCTCTTTTCATCTCCGAAGCTGAGCTTAATCAACACATGGCTGTTAGCTCGCATTTTGCTTGCTGATTTGTGGCTAGAGTTCCACTTTTGGTTAAGATGTAGTGCAATCACGGTGGTAAATTTGGAGGACTAGATCACTGTATCCCAAACCTGAGTTCTGGTTGAGGATGCCCTTCTCTTCAATATTATAGCTAACTCTAAGTTTGATCTCACACCCAGTGACTGCTTCACTCCAATTTGTTGTCTTGGGTAGGGCACGACCCGAGATGATTTCTTGCTAGATGGATCAAGTCATTGCCTCGCTTCCTCATTTTAAGTTCTATAAGTTGCCTATTTTCTTATCCCATTCCGTAGACTGCAGCTACGGTATCGATCGCTCGATAATGGTAGCCTCTCATATCTTTCCTTCATTAGAATTTCTCGATTATCTCCAAGTCTGTCCTTCTTCCTTCGCTAGGTCTAGCACTTCCACATTTCATCACTATCGTTTGTCCGTTCTTTCATAGTGTCTATTTCTCCTACTCCCTTTTTCCATCTTCGCACGTGCTTGGTAGCTCTCTTTTTCTAGGAGTGATCCATATCTCATACATGCTTGAGCAAAACAACTAACATTTCTGATGCAGGTACATGGCTTGGTTTAGCATTGCGATTACGATCCTTCAAATTTACCAATGGGATTCACATCATTAACTTCCTTGCTTTTAAAAGTAAAGCTACTCATTTTCACATATCACTATTTCATTGTTTGATCACATGTATAATAGAGTTAAGTGTTATTATTGCATTGTATGAGTTGAGTCAATAGGACCAATTCTATTTTTCAAGAAGGTTTAGGAACATGTGTAGGCTAGTTCGAGCAGAGCAAAATTCTATAGGATGCTTTTAGCCGTGCTTGTCTTACACTCTCTTGATTTGAAACCTAAAACAACACTTTTCCACGTGACTTTGTTTCGTATTCACCTCTTTTCATATGAAAGTGAACTTTATAATTACGATTGGTAGCTCCCCATTTCGTAGTAAATTTTGTAGCTATCATATTCCTTTCTATCTCCCTCTCCTCCTCCCCTTCTCCCTCCTGAGTTTTGTTGACTGCATCCTAAACCCGAGTTCTGGTTTACCATCCCCTTCTCTTCAATCTCATAGGTAACCCTAACTTTGATATCAACCCCAATGACTACTTCAGCCTAGGTCATTGTCTCGGGTAGGGCCCAACCCGAGATGATTTCTTTCTAGATAGAACAAGTCATTGCC
The DNA here is from genome assembly GCA_001517045.1 of Pseudotsuga menziesii. Taxonomy (NCBI): domain Eukaryota; kingdom Viridiplantae; phylum Streptophyta; class Pinopsida; order Pinales; family Pinaceae; genus Pseudotsuga; species Pseudotsuga menziesii. The sequence goes on along the minus strand of LPNX010057865.1, from coordinate 59,023 downwards.
CGACGTCCTCATTTTCACTTCTATCGGTTCCATGTCTTTGTTATTACATACCGTAAACAGTAGCTACATGGTTGATACCTCAATAATGTTTGCCTCTCATCTCTTTCCTTCTCTAGGATTTTCTATCATATCCAAGTCTCTACCTTTTCCTTCGCTAGGTCTAGCATTGCCACATTTTACCTCTTTTCTTAGTTAGTGCTTTCGTAATGTCTTCTTCGCCTCTTCCCTTTTTCCATCCTCGCACTTTATTGCTAGCTCCCTTTCTACAGGATGAGTGGTCCTTATTTCACACATTCTTGAGCAAGAAATCTAACGTTTGTGATGCAGGTACATGGGTTGGTTTGGCATTGCGATTATGATCCTCTATATGCATCAATGGGATTCGTGTCGTTAACTTCCTGTGTTTTAAAACTAAAGGTACTCCTTTCCACCTCTCATGTTTTTCATTGTTTGATCACATATATAATAGAGTTAAGTGTTATTTTGCATCGTATGAGTGATTCGGACGAATTATAATTTTTATGAAGGATTAGTAACATGTGTAGTCTTGTCTGACCGTTGGAAAAATTTATAGCATACTTTTGGCAGTGCTGGTCTTTAGCCATCTCGATTCAACACCTAAAACAACACTTTTCCACGTGACTTCCTTCCTTATCTACCTCTTTTCATCTCCAAAGCTGAGCTTAATCAACACATGAATGTTAGCTTGCATTTTGCTTGCTGGTTTGTGGCTATAGTTCTACTTTTGGTTAAGATGTAGTGCAATCACGGTGGAAAATTGGGAGGACTAGGTCACTGTATCCTAAACCTGAGTTCTGGTTGATGATCCCCTTCTCTTCAAACTTATAGATAACTCTAACTTTGATCTCACACCCAGTGATTGCTTCACTGTAGGTCATTGTCTTGGGTAGGGCCCGACCCAAGATGATCTCTTTCGAAATGGAACAAGTCATTGCCTCGCTTCCTCATTTTCTCTTCTATAAGTTGCCTATTTTGTTATCGCATTCTGTAGACTACAGCTACGGGATCGATCCCTCGATAATGGCAGCCTCTCGTCTCTTTCCTTCTCTAGAATTTTACGATTATCTCCAAGTCTGTCCATTTTCCTTCGCTAGGTCTAGGAGTTCCATATTTCGCCTCTTTCGTTTGTCCGTTCTTTAGTAGTGTCTTCTTCGCCTATTCCCTTTTTCCATCTTCGTACGTTCTTGGTAGCTCTCTTTTTCTAGGAGTGATCCATATCTCACATATGCTTGAGCAAAACAACTAACATTTGTGATGCAGGTACATGGCTTGGTTTGGCATTGTGATTACGATCCTCCAAATGTATCAATGGGATGCACATCATTAACTTCCTTGCTTTTAAAAGTAAAGGTACTCATTTTGACATCTCACGATTTCATTGTATGATCATATGTATAATAGAGTTAAGTGTTATTATTGCATTTTATGAGTCAATAGGACCAATTCTATTTTTCAAGAAGGTTTAGGAAGATGTGTAGGCTTGTTCGAGCAGAGCAAAAATCTATAGGATAATTTTGGCAGTGCTTGTTTCCAACCGTCTTGATTTGAAAGCAAAAACAACACTTTTCCACGTGACTTCATTCCTTATTCACCTCTTTTCATATGAAAGTGAACTCTATAATTACGATTCGTAGCTTCCCATTTCCTAGTAAATTTGTGGCTATAGTTGTACTTGCTACAAAGTAGTAACTGAATTACGCTAGTAAATATGGATCCCTAGGTTACCTAATCAATAGAAAAACCTTAGCTATCATATTTCCTTGTATCTCCCTTTCTCTCTCCTAAGCTTTGTTGACTGCATCCTAAACCTGAGTTTTGGTTTACAATCCCCTTCTCTTCAATCTTATAGGTAACCCTAAATTTGATCTCACCCCCAGTGACTACTTTAGCCTAGGTCATTGTCTCGGGTAGGGCCCGAACTGAGATGATTTCTTTCTAAATAGAACAAGTTATTGCCCCACTTCCTCATTTTCACTTCTATATGTTGCATGTCTTTGTTATTGCATACCGTAAATTGTAGCTACGGGGTTGATCCCTCAATAATGAGTGCCTCTCATCTCTTTCCTTCTCTAGGATTTTCTATCATCTCCAAGTCTCTACCTTTTCCTTCGCTTGGTCTAACATTGCCACATTTTACTTCTTCTCTTAGTTAGTGCTTTCGTAATGTCTTCTTTGCCTCTTCACTTTTTGCATCCTTGAGCTTTCTTGCTAGCTCCCTTTTTCTAGGACGAGTGGTCCTTATTTCACACATTCTTGAGCAAGAAATCTAACGTTTGTGATGCAGGTACATGGCTTGGTTTGGCATTGTGATTATGATCCTCCACATGCATCAATGGGATTCGCGTCATTAACTTCCTGTGTTTCAAAATTAAAGGTACTCCTTTCCACCTCTCGTGTTTTTCATTGTTTGATCACATATATAATAGAGTTAAAGTGTTATTTTGCATTGTATGAGAGATTAGGACCAATTATAATTTTTAGGAAGGTTAAGTAACATGTGGATTCTTGTCTGAGAGTTGGAAAAATTTATAGCATAGTTTTGATAGTGCTGGTCTTTAGCCATCTCGATTCAACACCTAAAACAACACTTTTCCACGCGAACTCCTTCCTTATCCACCTCTTTTCATCTCCAAAGCTGAGCTTAATCAACACATGGCTGTTAGCTCGCATTTTGCTTGCTGATTTGTGGCTGGAGTTCTACTTTTGGTTAAGATGTAGTGCAATCACGGTGGTAATTTGGTGGACTAGGTCACTGTATCCTAAAACTGAGTTCTGGTTGACGATCCCCTTCTCTTCAAACTTATAGATAACTCTAACTTTGATCTCACACCCAGTGATTGCTTCACTGTAGGTCGTTGTCTTGGGTAGGGGCCGACCCAAGATGATTTCTTTCTAAATGGAACAAGTCATTGCCTCGCTTCCTCATTTTCACTTCTATAAGTTGCCTATTTTGTTCTCGCATTCTGTAGACTACAGCGATGGGATCGATTCCTCGATAATGGCAGCCTCTCGTCTCTTTCCTTCTCTAGAATTTTACGATTATCTCCAAGTCTGTCCATTTTCCTTTGCTAGGTCTAGCACTTCCATATTTCGCCTCTTTCGTTTGGCCGTTCTTTAGTAGTGTCTTCTTCGCCTATTCCCTTTTTCCATCTTCACACGTTGTTGGTAGCTCTCTTTTTCTAGGAGTGATCCATATCTCACACATGCTTGAGCAAAACAACTAACATTTGTGATGCAGGTACATGGCTTGGTTTGGCATTGCGATTACGATCCTCGAAATGTATCAATGGGATTCACATCATTAACTTCCTTGCTTTTAAAAGTAAAGGTACTCATTTTCACATCTCACTATTTCATTGTATGATCACATGTATAATAGAGTTAAGTGTTATTATTGCATTGTATGAGTCAATAGGACCAATTCTATTTTCCAAGAAGGTTTAGGAACATGTGTAGGCTTGTTCGAGTAGAGCAAAAATCTATAGGATACTTTTCGCGGTGCATGTCTTCAACCGTCTTGATTTGAAAGCAAAAACAACACTTTTCCACGTGACTTCATTCCTGATGCACCTCTTTTCATATGAAAGTGAACTCTATAATTACGATTGGTAGCTCCCCATTTCCTAGTAAATTTGTGGCTATAGTTGTGCTTGCCACAGAGTAGTACCTGAATTACGCTAGTAAATATGGATCCCTAGGTTACCTAATCAAGAAAAAACCTTAGCTATCATATTTCTTTGTATCTCCCTTTCTGTCTCCTAAGCTTTGTTAACTGCATCCTAAACCCGAGTTCTGGTTTACAATCCCCTTCTCTTCAATCTTATAGGTAACCCTAAATTTGATCTCACCCCCAGTGACTACTTCAGCCTAGGTCATTGTCTCGGGTAGGGCCCGACCCGAGATGATTTCTTTCTAAATAGAACAAGTCATTGCCCCATTTCCTCATTTTCACTTCTATCGGTTGCCTGTCTTTGTTATTGCATACCGTAAATTGTAGCTACGGGGTTGATCCCTCAATAATGAGTGCCTCTCATCTCTTTCCTTCTGTAGGATTTTCTATCATCTCCTAGTCTCTACCTTTTCCTTCGCTAGGTCTAACATTGCCACATTTTACTTCTTTTCTTAGTTAGTGGTTTCGTAATGTCTTCTTCGCCTCTTCACTTTTTCCATCCTCGAGCTTTCTTGCTAGCTCCCTTTTTCTAGGACGAGTGGTCCTTATTTCACACATTCTTGAGCAAGAAATCTAACGTTTGTGATGTAGGTACATGGCTTGATTTGGCATTGCGATTATGATCCTCCACATGCATCAATGGGATTCGTGTCATTAACTTCCTGTGTTTTAAAATTAAAGGTACTCCTTTCCACCTCTCGTGTTTTTCATTGTTTGATCACATATATAATAGAGTTAAAGTGTTATTTTGCATTGTATGAGAGATTAGGACCAATTATAATTTTTATGAAGGTTTAGTAACATGTGGATTCTTGTCCGAGCGTTGGAAAAATTTATAGCATAGTTTTGGCAGTGTTCGTCTTTAGCCATCTCGATTCAACACCTAAAACAACACTTTTCCACGCGAATTCCTTCCTTATCCACCTCTTTTCATCTCCAAAGCTGAGCTTAATCAACACATGGCTGTTAGCTCGCATTTTGCTTGCTGATTTGTGGCTGGAGTTCTACTTTTGGTTAAGATGTAGTGCAATCACAGTGGTAATTTGGTGGATTAGGTCACTGTATCCTAAACTTGAGATCTGGTTGACGATCCCCTTCTCTTCAATATTATAGCTAACTCTAACTTTGATCTCACACCCAGTGACTGCTTTACTCCAGTTTGTTGTCTTGGGTAGGGCCCGACCCAAGATGATTTCTTTCTAGATGGAACAAGTCATTGCCTCGCTTCCTCATTTTAAGTTCTATAAGTTGCCTATTTTCTTATCGCATTCCGTAGACTGCAGCTACGGGATCGATCCCTCGATAATGGCACCCAGTGATTGCTTCACTGTAGGTCGTTGTCTTGGGTAGGGGCCGACCCAAGATGATTTCTTTCTAAATGGAACAAGTCATTGCCTCGCTTCCTCATTTTCACTTCTATAAGTTGCCTATTTTGTTCTCGCATTCTGTAGACTACAGCGATGGGATTGATTCCTCGATAATGGCAGCCTCTCGTCTCTTTCCTTCTCTAGAATTTTACGATTATCTCCAAGTCTGTCCATCTTCCTTCGCTAGGTCTAGCACTTCCACATTTCGCCTCTTTCGTTTGTCCGTTCTTTCGTAGTGTCTACTTCTCCTATTCCCTTTTTCCATCTTCGCACGTGCTTGGTAGGTCTCTTTTTCTAGGAGTGACCCATATGTCACACATGCTTGAGCAAAACAACTAACATTTGTGATGTAGGTACATGGCTTGGTTTGGCATTGCAATTATGATCCTCGAAATGTATCAATGGGATTCACATCATTAACTTTCTTGCCTTTAAAAGTAAAGGTACTCATTTTCACATATCACTATTTCATTGTTTGATCACATGTATAATAGAGTTAAGTGTTATTATTGCATTGTATGAGTCAATAGGACCAATTCTATTTTTCAAGAACGTTTAGCAACATGTGTAGGCTTGTTCTAGCAGAGCAAAAATCTATAGGATGCTTTTGGTGGGTCTTGTCTTACACTGTGTTCATTTGAAACCTAAGACAACACTTTTCCACGTGACTTTGTTCCTTATTCGCCTCTTGTCATATGAAAGTGAACTCTATAATTACGATTGGTAGCTCCCTATTTCCTAGTAAATTTGTGGCTATAGTTGTACTTTCTACAAAGTAGCAACTGAATTACGCTAGTTAATATGGATCCCTAGGTTACCAAATCAATAGAAAAACCTTAGCTATCATATTCCTTTCTATCGCCCTTTCCTCCTCCCCTTCTCTCTCCTGAGTTTTGTTGACTGCATCCTAAACCCGAGTTCTGGTTTACCATCCCCTTCTCTTCAATCTCATAGGTAACCCTAACTTTGATATAAGCCCTAGGGACTACTTTGGCCTAGGTCATTGTCTCAGGTAGGGCCCGACCCGCGATGATTTCTTTCTACATAGAACAAGTCATTGCCCGACTTCCTGATTTTCACTTCTATCTGTTGCTTGTCTTTGTTATTACATACCGTAAATTGTAGCTATGGGGTTGATCCTTCAATAATTATTGCCTCTCATCTCTTTCCTTTTCTAGGATTTTCTATCATATCGAAGTCTCTACCTTTTCCTTCGCTAGGTCTGGCATTGCCACATTTTACTTCTTTTCTTAGTTAGTGCATTTGTAATGTCTTCTTTGCATATTCCCTTTTTCCATCCTCGCGCTTTCTTCCTAGCTCCCTTTTTCCGGGACGAGTGGTCCTTATTTCACACATTCTTGAGCAAGAAATCTAACGTTTGTGATGCAGGTACATGGGTTGGTTTGACATTGCGATTATGATCCTCCACATGCATCAATGGGATTCGCGTCATTAACTTCCTGTGTTTTAAAAGTAAAGATACTCCTTTCCACCTCTCATGGTTTTCATTGTTTGATCACATATATAATAGAGTTAAGTGTTATTTTTCATTGTATGAGCGATTAGGACCAATTATAATTTTTATGAAGGTTTAGTAACATGTGTAGTCTTGTCCGAGCTTCGGAAAAATTTATAGCATAGTTTTGGCAGTGCTAGTCTTTAGCCATCTGGATTCAACACCTAAAACAACACTTTTCCACGTGAGCTTAATCAACACATGAATGTTAGCTCGCATTTTGCTTGCTGATTTGTGGCTATAGTTCTACTTTTGGTTAAGATGGAGTGCAATCACGGTGGTAAATTTGGAGGACTAGGTCAGTGTATCCTAAACGAGCGTTCTGGTTGACGATGCCCTTCTCTTCAATCCTATAGCTAACTCTAACTTTGATCTCACACCTAGTGATTGCGTCACTCTAGGTCATTGTCTAGGGTAGGGCCCGACCCAAGATGATTTCTTTCTAGATGGAACAAGTCATTGTCTCACTTCCTCATTTTCACTTCTATAAGTTACATATTTTGTTATCGCATTACGTAGACTACAACTACGAGATCGATCCCTCGATAATGGTAGCCCCTTGTCTCTTTCCTTCAATAGAATTTTACGATTATCTCCAAGCCTGTCCATTTTCCTTCGCTAGGTCTAGCACTTCCACATTTCGCCTCTTTCGTTTGTCCGTTCTTTCGTAATGTCTTCTTCCCCTATTCGCTTTTTCCATCTTCCCACGTTCTTGGTAGTTCTTGTTGACCACCAAAACAAACTAGGTGGACAACGATGTACCATGCACATGTTGGATGTGCCTTGAAGATAAGAATGAAGTACTTAATGATTATATCAAGCGAGGCAGCTCTTCTTCTCTTCTTCTCTCTCTGGAATTTCTGCCCCCTGCGGGGGATTTTGTAAGGATATGTCAGCATGAAGGTCTATATTTTTGTAACTTGATCACCTAAGACTTAGTCATTAGGGAAGTCTTTTCATCGAGTGTTTTTTCACTTGGATAATTAAAATTTCTTTTTAGAGATTTTAATTATTTGAGTTTTTCACTCAAAATTACCTCCAAAGTGGTGAAAGGTGTTCTAGTGATCGATTCCATGGGGTGATTGGGGCCTAGGAATGTTTTATATTACCATGCTAGACATTATTCAGAGTCTTGCGGAATTTCATTAAGTTTTACATAGGTTTTTTTAATTTTTGGTCATTAAAAATTGTCACTCATGACAATTTGTTGTAATGTAAAAGAGGGTTACTTGGTCCCTTTTAATGTTGTGTAGGGGTATGGGTACTCAAGACAAATGGCATGAGCACCCCTACACCCTTTTGGCAAGTTTGAAGTCATTCAGACAAGTATTACTATGGTTTTGGTCACCTTTTCCCAGGTCAGTCATAGAAATCAGGAAATTGAGCATTTAATTAGAGAGCCAAATTTTGGAAAAGTGACTATGGTCACTTGGGTTGGCAAAGTAAAGGTTCTAATGTTTATATGATGTTCTTAAGACAAATTTAAGACCCAAAGGGGGGCCCCCAAGCAAGCATATAACAAGTTTTGAGTTGCTGAATATAGGGGGGTGCCCCCTTCTCTCTTTGATTGGTTGGGTGAGTTAAAGTCAATGGAAAGGGCCCCACTATGGTGGTTTCTTCCCCATTTGACATAACAATAAGGTTGGAAGCATTAAATTGGGGGTTTTTCTCCCCATATTTGAGATCTCAAACCTTGGTTTTGCCCTCCTTGAGCAAATTCGCCCCCCTCCCTCTCTTGGGCCCCCTCTCTCCCTTATGACATATGTCTAGCATGCAAAGAGTCTCTCTCTTTGATTTTTCCTATTTAAGGAGGCTTCCCCTCCTCATTTAGGTTACACAAAAACACACTCACACCCACTCTCTTGCTCATGCTCTCATTCTTTCCCTTGCTTTTGCTTGGGCCATTGTAATTTTCAGCCATTTGGCTTTGTTAATCAAAATCGTTGGAGGAATCTTGTGTGCATTGTTCTCATTGATAATTTGCTTCCATGCTTAAGGGGTTACACAAGTTTGGTTGGCCAAGTAAGCATACTAATTTGTTTTGGTAAGATTTATGGTATTTGTATTCCATAAATTTTGTGAGTTTTCATTCTTGTAGTGAAGAATTTCATATATTTTCTAGTTTGAAGTTTATGATTTCTTTGCTCATTATTGGATTCTCACCTTGTAGTAGTTGTGTAGTGAAAATATTATAACAGGTTATTTGGATTGAAGAGTGAGATTCCTTAGTTGGACGCCCCATTGCTTCACTTCTTGAAGAACAAAGGACCAAGTTTCTCTTTCTTCACATACAAATTTCTGCATTTTAATTTTAGTTTTTTGAGTGTTTTAAATCTGATTTTAATTCTTATATACTCAAGTTCTTTGAAATTATTCATTTGACAACTTTTTATAAATTTTGTATATATATTGCACTAACATACTAACGTCCCTAAAGTGATTTTAGGCACATTTTATCATTTTCTGTTTGCTGGTTTTTAGCAGGTTAGTGAGAAAAAAAAAGAAAAACTCTACCAAATTTCAGTCATAGAAGAGTTTTAAGGCCACCCTAAAGGAAGAACTTCAAGGACATCTCAAGAAAGGGAAAACACACGTTTTTTCTCACTCTTTTTATCTCTTTATTTGTGCTGAAATTTCAGCTTTTGTAACAATTTCGAGAGAGTCTTTTGGACTTGATTTCTTGCTTTGCATTTTCAGATTAATCAAGTCTCATTTATTTGGCATCCATTGCTAGCAATAAAAGTTGGGCTTGCCCACCTTTGCATAAGCAATTGTTGATTGGCGCAGGTTTTAGATTAGTTAGAGTTTCATTTTGTTTTTATTTTATTCTTTATTTTTTGCTCGCACCTTGTAAGTGATTTGGCTTTGCCATCCTTGCAATATCGCGTCGGCCAACATTTTTATTTAAAGTATTTGCTTATTTCCTTTTGCTCGCACCTCACAATCGAGTAGGATTTGCCTCTGTTGTGATATCGCACTTGGCTTGTTTTGTTTATTTTTTCTTTAAGGATAAAATTTACCACAAGCCTCGTTTTTTCCCCATATCCTCTCCCCCCGCCTGTTTGACCGATCTAGGGTGAGGAGAAAGGGCAAAGATTTGTGTTGGCTAGTTTAATAGGCACCCTGATAAGTATCTTCATTAGAAAGGAGAAAAAGAGGTTTGACCTGTGGAGCTAGTGGGGTAGAGGCCGTAGGGGGCTACGTGGCACTTTGTGTCCTCCAATTGAGCACCCAGCAAGTTTCGAGTTTGACCCGTGGATCTAGGTGGGAACCTTGTGTTCCCATGTTGAGCACCCGACATTCTCTCTTTAATCGAAGGAGATAGTTTCTTAGGGTAGACATCTAGAATAGTTCATTTCTTTGCAACAAACACGTTAATTCCCTAAGTCAAAGAGAGACAAAGAATTTACTAAAACTGACAGGACCACTTGCATAACATTGTTACAATCATTTACATTTCTCTACTTTGTAATCACTTTATTTTAACTTACTCATTTATTGGAAATCATCATGTTCTTGTATATTTGTTAAGGTAAATGAGTTGATGCTTTAGAAAATTATTGGAAGTTGATTATTGTGACTCCATAGCCCAAGTAGAGACGGCACTGGTGATTTTGATTATTTGATTGTTTTTCTCTTTCATACATTACTGATTGATTGTTAAAGGGTTTTGCTTGACATTGAAATATTTGCATCACTGCACGCTGATTGTCATTTTTTGTAATTTACAACTCCTAGAAAACTTTCTTTAAAAAAGGAACTTAGTAAGTAGGGACTACCCCCCTTTTCCTTTAGGAGTTGTCGTCTAAACGGAGGAGTTTAGAACCGAGGTGACAGTGGGTTCTCAACTCATAAGTTGCCCTTGGGAACACACACAGTTGTTGGGAGACTTACCCGTGTCCAAGTGTGTTTTAGGCGACAAAAGCTCTCTTTTTCTAGGAGTGATCCATATCTCACACATGCTTGAGCAAAACAACTAACATTTGTGATGCAGGTACATGGCTTGGTTTGGCATTGCGATTACGATCTTCCAAATGTATCAATCAGATTCACATCATTAACTTCCTTGCTTTTAAAAGTAAAGGTACTGATTTTCACATCTCACTATTTCATTGTATGATCACATGTATAATAGAGTTAAGTGTTATTATTGCATTGTATGAGTCAATAGGACCAATTCTATTTTTCAAGAAGGTTTAGGAACATGTGTAGGCTTGTTCGAGCAGAGCAAAAATCTATAAGATACTTTTGGCGGTGCTTGTCTTCAACCGTCTTGATTTGAAACTAAAAACAACACTTTTCCGCGTGACGTCATTCCTTATTCACCTCTTTTTATATGAAAGTGAACTCTATAATTACGATTGGTAGCTCCCCATTTCCTAGTAAATTTGTGGCTATAGTTGTACTTGCTACAAAGTAGTAACTGAATTACGCTAGTAAATATGGATCCCTAGGTTACCTAATCAATAGAAAAACCTTAGCTATCATATTCCCATATATCTCCCTTTCTCTCTCCTAAGCTTTGTTGACTGCATCCTAAACCCGAGTTCTGGTTTACAATGCCCTTCTCTTCAATCTTATAGGTAACCCTAAATTTGATCTCACCCCCAGTGACTACTTCAGCCTAGGTCATTGTCTCGGGTAGGGCCTGACCCGAGATGATTTCTTTCTAAATAGAACAAGTCATTGCCCCACTTCCTCATTTTCACTTCTATCGGTTGCCTGTCTTTGTTATTGCATGCCGTAAATTGTAGCTACAGGTTTGATCTCTCAATAATGATTGCCTCTCATCTCTTTCCTTCTCTAGGATTTTCTATCATCTCCAAGTCTCTACCTTTTCCTTCGCTAGGTCCAGCATTGACACATTTTACTTCTTTCCTTAGTTAGTGCTTTCGTAATGTCTTCTTTGCCTCTTCACTTTTTCCATCCTCGAGCTTTCTTTCTAGCTCCATTTTTCTAGGACGAGTGGTCCTTATTTCACACGTTCTTGAGTAAGAAATCTAACGTTTGTGATGCAGGTACATGGCTTGGTTTGGCATTGCGATTATGATCCTCAACATGCATCAATGGGATTCACGTCATTAACTTCCTGTGTTTTAAAAGTAAAGGTACTCCTTTCCACCTCTCGTGTTTTTCATTGTTTGATCACATGTATAATAGAGTTAAGTGTTATTTTGCATTTGATGAGAGATTAGGACCAATTATAATTTTTATGAAGGTTTAGTAAGATGTGTAGTCTTGTCCGAGCGTTGGAAAAATTTATAGCATACTTTTGGCAGTGCTGGTCTTTAGCCATATTGATTCAACACCTAAAACAACACTTTCCCACGCGAATTCCTTCCTTATCCACCTCTTTTCATCTCTGAAGCCGAGCTTAATCAATACATGGTTGTTAGCTCGCATTTTGCTTGCTGATTTTTGGCTAGAGTTCTACTTTTGGTTAAGATGTAGGGCAATCACGATGGTAAATTTGAAGGACTAGGTCACTGTATCGTAAACCTGAGTTTTGGTTGACGATCCCCTTGTGTTCAATATTATAGCTAACTCTAACTTTGATCTGACACCCAGTGACTGCTTCACTCCAGTTTGTTGTCGTGGTTAGGGCCCGACCCGAGATGATTTCTTTCTAGATGGAACAAGTCATTTCCTCGCTTCCTCATTTTAAGTTGTATAAGTTGCCTATTTTTATCGCATTCCGTAGACTGCAGCTACGGGATCGATCCCTCGATACTAGTAGCCTCTCATATCTTTCCTTCACTAGAATTTTTTGATTATCTCCATGTCTGTGCATCTTCCTTCGCTAGGTCTAGCACTTCCATATTTCCCCTCTTTCGTTTGTCCGTTCTTTCGTAGTGTCTACTTCTCCTATTCCCTTTTTCCATCTTCGCACGTGATTGGTAGCTCGCTTTTTCTAGGAGTGATCCATATCTCACACATGCTTAAGCAAAACAACGAACATTTGTGATGCAGGTACATGGCTTGGTTTGGCATTGCGATTACGATCCTCCAAATGTATCAATGGGATTCAGATCATTAACTTCCTTGCTTTTAAAAGTAAAGGTACTCATTTTCACATATCACTATTTCATTGTTTGATCACATGTATAATAGAGTTAAGTGTTATTATTGCATTGTATGAGTCAATAGGACCAATTCTATTTTTCAAGAAGGTTTAGGAACATGTGTAGGCTTATTGGAGTAGCGCAAAACTCTATAGGATGCTTTTGACGGTGCTTGTCTTACATCGTCTTGATTTGAAACCTAAAACAACACTTTTCCACGTGACTTTGTTTCTTATTCACCTCTTTTCCAGTGTTCCACCAAGTATCCAGGACGGGGGGGCGTGGGAGCGGGGAAACGCACATTGGGGATGTGTAGAGGCACCCCCAAATTTTGGGGTATTTTAGGGAGCGGGGGGGCGTCGGGGTCTTTAAATTCTAACATAGGGGGGGCATCTCTAAAATTATTAATTAATAAAAATAAATACATGCTAAATTGAAATTCATCATTGTGCAATGTAAACATGATATTCAGTTCAAAC
>LPNX010057865.1:0-35031 GCA_001517045.1 Pseudotsuga menziesii | reverse complement strand
GCCTCTGAAACTCTGAAATGAATGATTCCGCGCTACCAGTCTGCTTGAGCTGAGCCAACTCCCTAAAGTGGATCTCTGGATCTTTCCTGTCAAACCTCTCGATGATTTTCTGAGTGAACTCACCGCAAGAATGTATGGTATTGTGACCCAATGTCACCAGTCCATGGTACCACCATTCGTGAGCTTCTCCGTCCAGGTGAAGTGTAGCCAACTTAATGGCGTCTGTTTCTGTCATGGGGTTGAGCTGGAAATAGGTATCCAACTTTTGGACCCATGTTCTCGCTGATCCTCCGCGAGTCCCATCAAAGTTCGGAATAGTTAACCTGCCCAAGGTCTTCTGCAGCTCGTAGTTGTGATTGAAACCCTTGTTGAAATTCCGGGGCCTGTTTCTACTCTTCATGTTGCAGAAGTCTGAGAAAGACATGGCAGCATGAAAATCATCCCCCAAGTCTGTGTACTCCTGCAAATAAGCCCCATAAGGCTCGCTGGGCTCTACCTGCATGACCGGGCCCCCTACTGTATCTGCCAAGAAGTGAGGCATGGTAGGCCTGATAGTAGGTCCGCTGTATATGTGGGGAGTGTTCTGGATGTTGGTGTATGCCATCTTTCCACTGCCGCTGGATGATCCCCGCTCTACCGGTGAGGGGGGTACACTGCTGATACCTGGTTCTGGTTTCGCTGACAGTCTGCTGATTGCATTGAGGACTTCTTTTTGTCCCTTGGCTAAGTCTTGCAATGCAGAGACCAAGTTGCGGAAGTCCATCCGATCCTCATCATCTCCCGTTCCTTTTCCCCTATCTGCATGAATACCTGTCTCTTCCATATCTGAATTGATATCCTCTAGCTGGATATCTTCAAATCCTTCTGTGTATCTACTTCTCCTCCTCCTATAAGTTACAAAAGGATCTCCTTCTGTATTCATCTACTGTTCATCCCTTAAGCCCACAACTGGCCAAGAAAATAGCTTTGATACCACTGAAATATCCCAAATACTAATATTTTCTATTTCTGAACAATTATGCGGATATAACTGGGCTTACAGACTGCCAGCCAAAAATCCCTATTTTATAGGAAAAATTAGGGTTAGGGTTTGTGAGACAGAATACACACTTACCACAGATAATCGGCTAAACTGCTACAGATGAAGTCTGCAAGTACTGAGAACTGGATCCAAGAAGAACTGATCTCTCCTGTCTCCGGTGAATGCTCCAGCAGCAAGACGCCCCCAAACAGAGAAAGGGGTGCCGCCCCCAGGGAGGGGGGTGCCCGAGGGCCCCGCCGATTTGCGGGGCTGATAGCCTCGCTGTGCCGGAGAGATTGCCTGGATTATACTGCAATTCTGAGCCCTCTAAGTATGAAAACGTTTTGGTTCTCTGAGGCAGCTGCTCACGCCCCTGATGGTCTGGAAAGGCTGATAACTCCTTCGGATGAGCTCGGATGAAGCTGATAGTCACTGGGTACCGGAGTAGGAAGCTGCTGGTGAGAACGATGCCTGAGTTTCGGAAGGAAACTGAGATTTGAAGGCCCAATAGCTGATTAGGGCTTTCTGGTGGAAAAACCCCTCTTACGGCTGCACCGTGCCTCTGCAAATATCTATGCCCTGTACTATATAAATGATGAGTGAAATGAAGAACAAGTGGTGAACCAGTATGGCTTACCCGGATAAGACTAGGACAGATGTTTCACTGCCGAAATCCTGTTAGCTGAAGACTCCGTCTCGAACCCCAACTGCTGTGCTGCGCACTGTGCTGCTATCAAGTGCTCCCAAAATAATCAATAATCATAAGTGTCCTCTCCTCTTGCTTTTCCCTCTATTTATAAAGTTCAACTGCGCAAAACCCTATCTTTGACCTAATTAGGTCACTTTATCTTCTAATTTGCCGTTGACTTGCATGCAAAGAGCATGGTCATGCATGGAGCATGGTCATGCATGGAGCATGGAAAAGAGCATGGTCATGCAAAGAGCATGGAAAAGAGCATGGTCATGCATGAAAGTGGCCTTTGGCCCAAGTGGTCCTTCTTGACCCAATGATGATGCCCTAGGTCTTCTACGGATGGCATCAGTCCTGATCTGATCCCCTAGCTCTCAGTAACCGCTCAAACCCACAGGAATCACATGGGTTAGCGGTATGGGCCTCAAGGCCTAAAAGGAAGGGGACATTACATGGTCTTTAGCCATCTCGATTCAACACCTAAAACAACACTTTTCCATGCGAATTCCTTCCTTATCCACCTCTTTTCATCTCCAAAGCTGAGCTTAATCAACACATGGCTGTTAGCTCCCATTTTGCTTGCTGATTTGTGGCTAGAGTTCCACTTTTGGTTAAGATGTAGTTCAATCACGGTGGTAAATTTGGAGGACTAGATCACTGTATCCCAAACCTGAGTTCTGGTTGAGGATGCCCTTCTCTTCAATATTATAGCTAACTCTAAGTTTGATCTCACACCCAGTGACTGCTTCACTCCAGTTTGTTGTCTTGGGTAGGGCATGACCCGAGATGATTTCTTTCTAGATGGAACAAGTCATTGCCTCGTTTCCTCATTTTAAGTTCTATAAGTTGCCTATTTTCTTATCCCATTCTGTAGACTGCAGCTACGGTATCGATCCCTCGATAATGGCAGCCTCTCATATCTTTCCTTTATTAGAATTTCTCGATTATCTCCAAGTCTGTCCTTCTTCCTTCGCTAGGTCGAGCACTTCCACATTTTGCCTCTTTCGTTTGTCCGTTCTTTCATAGTATCTACTTCTCCTACTCCCTTTTTCCATCTTCACACGTGCTTGGTAGCTCTCTTTTTCTAGGGGTGATCCAGATCTCACACATGCTTGAGCAAAACAACTAACATTTCTGATGCAGGTACATGGCTTGGTTTGGCATTGCGATTACGATCCTCCAAATTTATCATTGGGATTCACATCATTAACTTCCTTTCTTTTAAAAGTAAAGCTACTCATTTTCACATATCACTATTTCACTGTTTGATCACATGTATAATAGAGTTAAGTGTTATTAATGCATTGTATGAGTTGAGTCAATAGGACCAATTCTATTTTTCAAGAAGGTTTAGGAACATGTGTAGGCTTGTTCGAGCAGAGCAAAAATCTATAGGATGCTTTTGGCCGTGCTTGTCTTACACTGTCTTGATTTGAAACCTAAAACAACACTTTTCCACGTGACTTTGTTCCGTATTCACCTCTTTTCATATGAAAGTGAACTCTATAATTACGATTGGTAGCTCCCCATTTCGTAGTAAATTTGTGCCTATAGTTGTAATTTCTACAAAGTAGTAACTGAATTATGCTAGTTAATATGGATCCCTAGAATACCAAATCAATAGAAAAACCTTAGCTATCATATTCCTTTCTATCTCCCTTTCCTCCTCCCCTTCTCCCTCCTGAGTTTTGTTGACTGCATCCTAAACCCGAGTTCTGGTTTACCATCCCCTTCTCTTCAATCTCATAGGTAACCCTTACTTTGATATCAGCCCCAATGAATACTTCAGCCTAGGTCATTGTCTCGGGTAGGGCCCGACCCGAGATGATTTCTTTCTAGATAGAACAAGTCATTGCCCGACGTCCTCATTTTCACTTCTATCGGTTCCATGTCTTTGTTATTACATACCATAAACTGTAGCTACAGGGTTGATACCTCAATAATGTTTTCCTCTCATCTCTTTCCTTCTCTAGGATTTTCTATCATATCCAAGTCTCTACCTTTTCCTTCGCTAGGTCTAGCATTGCCACATTTTACCTCTTTTCTTAGTCAGTGCTTTCGTAATGTCTTCTTCGCCTCGTCCCTTTTTCCATCCTCGCACTTTCTTGCTAGCTCCCTTTCTACAGGATGAGTGGTCCTTATTTCACACATTCTTGAGCAAGAAATCTAACGTTTGTGATGTAGGTACATGGGTTGGTTTAGCATTGCAATTATGATCCTCCATATGCATCAATGGGATTCTTGTCATTAACTTCTTGTGTTTTAAAAGCAAAGATACTCCTTTCCACTTGTCATGTTTTTCATTGTTTGATCACATATATAATAGAGTTAAGTGTTATTTTGCATTGTATGAGCGATTAGGACGAATTATAATTTTTATGAAGGATTAGTAACTTGTGTAGTCTTGTCCGAGCATTGGAAAAATTTATAGCATACTTTTTGCAGTGCTGGTCTTTATCCATCTGGATTCAACACCTAAAACAACACTTTTCCACGTGACTTCCTTCCTTATCTACCTCTTTTCATCTCCAAAGCTGAGCTTAATCAACACATGAATGTTGTCTTGCATTTTGCTTGCTGGTTTGTGGCTATAGTTCTACTTTTGGTTAAGATGTAGTGCAATGACGATGGTAAATTCGGAGGACTAGGTTACTGTATCCTAAACCTGAGTTCCGGTTGACGATCCCCTTCTCTTCAAACTTATAGATAACTCTAACTTTGATCTCACACCCAGTGATTGCTTCATTGTAGGTCGTTGTCTTGGGTAGGGCCCGACCCAAGATGATCTCTTTCTAAATGGAACAAGTCATTGCCTCGCTTCCTCATTTTCACTTCTATAAGTTTCCTATTTTGTTATCGCATTTTGTAGACTATAGATACGGGATCGATCCCTCGATAATGGCAGCCTCTTGTCTCTTTCCTTCTCTAGAATTTTACGATTATCTCCAAGTCTGTCCATTTTCCTTCGCTTGGTCTAGCAGTTCCACATTTCGCCTCTTCCGTTTGTCCGTTCTTTAGTACTGTCTTCTTCGCCTATTCCCTTTTTCCATCTTCTCACGTTCTTGGTAGCTATCTTTTTCTAGGAGTGATCCATATCTGACACATGCTTGAGCAAAACAACTAACATTTGTGATGCAGGTACATGACTTGGTTTTGCATTGTGATTACGATCCTCCAAATGTATCAATGGGATGCACATCATTAACTTCCTTGCTTTTAAAAGTAAAGGTACTCATTTTGACATCTCACGATTTCATTGTATGATTACATGTATAATAGAGTTAAGTGTTATTATTGCATTGTTTGAGTCAATAGGACCAATTCTATTTTTCAAGATGATTTAGGAACATGTGTAGGCTTGTTCGAGCAGAGCAAAAATCTATAGGATACTTTTGGCAGTGCTTGTTTTCAACCGTCTTGATTTGAAAGCAAAAACAACACTTTTCCACGTGACTTCATTCCTTATTCACCTCTTTTCATATGAAAGTGAACTCTATAATTACGATTGGTAGCTCCCCATTTCCTAGTAAATTTGTGGCTATAGTTGTACTTGCTACAAAGTAGTAACTGAATTACGCTAGTAAATATGGATCCCTAGGTTACCTAATCAATAGAAAAACCTTAACTATCATATTTGCTTGTATCTCCCTTTCTCTCTCCTAAGCTTTGTTGACTGCATCCTAAACCTAAGTTTTGGTTTACAATCCCCTTCTCTTCAATCTTATAGGTAACCCTAAATTTGATCTCAACCCCAGTGACTACTTCAGCCTAGGTCATTGTCTCGGGTAGGGCCCGACCCGAGATGATTTCTTTATAAATAGAACAAGTCATTGCCCCACTTCCTCATTTTCACTTCTATCGGTTGCCTGTCTTTGTTATTGCATACTGTAAATTGTAGCTACGGGGTAGATCCCTCAATAATGAGTACCTCTCATCTCTTTCCTTCTCTAGGATTTTCTATCATCTCCAATTCTCTACCTTTTCCTTCGCTAGGTCTAACATTGCCACATTTTACTTCTTTTCTTAGTTAGTGCTTTCGTAATGTCTTCTTCGCCTCTTCACTTTTTCCATCCTTGAGCTTTCTTGCTAGCTCCCTTTTTCTAGGACGAGTGGTCCTTATTTCACACATTCTTGAGCAAGAAATCTAACGTTTGTGATGCAGGTAAATGGCTTGGTTTGGCATTGTGATTATGATCCTCCACAAGCATCAATGGGATTCGCGTCATTAACTTCGTGTGTTTCAAAATTAAAGGTACTCCTTTCCACCTCTCGTGTTTTTCATTGTTTGATCACATATATAATAGAGTTAAAGTGTTATTTTGCATTGTATGAGAGATTAGGACCAATTATAATTTTTATGAAGGTTAAGTAACATGTGGATTCTTGTCCGAGCGTTGGAAAAATTTATACAATAGCTTTGATAGTGCTGGTCTTTAGCCATCTCGATTCAACACCTAAAACAACACTTTTCCACGCGAATTCCTTCCTTGTCCACCTCTTTTCGTCTCCAGAGCTGAGCTTAATCAACACATGGCTGTTAGCTCGCATTTTGCTTGCTGATTTGTGGCTGGAGTTCTACTTTTGGTTAAGATGTAGTGCATTCACGGTGGTAATTTGGTGGACTAGGTCACTGTATCCTAAACCCGAGTTCTGGTTGACGATCCCCTTCCCTCCAAACTTATAGATAACTCTAGCTTTGATCTCACACCCAGTGATTGCTTCACTGTAGGTCGTTGTCTTGGGTAGGGCCCGACCCAAGATGATTTCTTTCTAAGTGGAACAAGTCATTGCCTGGCTTCCTCATTTTCACTTCTATAAGTTGCCTATTTTGTTATCGCATTCTGTAGACTACCGCGATGGGATTGATCCCTCGATAATGGCAGCCTCTCGTCTCTTTCCTTCTCTAGAATTTTACGATTATCTCCAAGTCTGTCCATTTTCCTTCGCTAGGTCTAGCACTTCCACATTTCGCCTCTTTCGTTTGTCCGTTCTTTAGTAGTGTCTTCTTCGCCTATTCCCTTTTTCCATCTTCGCACGTTCTTGGTAGCTCTCTTTTTCTAGGAGTGATCCATATCTCGCACATGCTTGAGCAAAACAACTAACATTTGTGATGCAGGTACATGGCGTGGTTTGGCATTGCGATTACGATCCTCATAATGTATCAATGGGATTCACATCATTAACTGCCTTGCTTTTAAAAGAAAGGTACTCATTTTCACATCTCACTATTTCATTGTATGATCACATGTATAATAGAGTTAAGTGTTATTATCGCATTGTGTGAGTCAATAGAACCAATTCTATTTTCCAAGAAGGTTTAGGAACATGTGTAGGCTTGTTCGAGCAGAGCAAAAATCTATAGGATACTTTTGGCAGTGCTTGTCTTCAACCATCTCGATTTGAAAGCAAAAACAACACTTTTCCACATGACTTCATTCCTTATGCACCTCTTTTCATATGAAAGTGAACTCTATAATTACGATTGGTAGCTCCCCATTTCCTAGTAAATTTGTGGCTATAGTTGTACTTTCTACAAAGTAGCAACTGAATTACGCTAGTTAATATGGATCCCTAGGTTACCAAATCAATAGAAAAACCTTAGCTGTCATATTCCTTCCTATCTCCCTTTCCTCCTCCACTTCTCTCCCCTGAGTTTTGTTGACTGCATCCTAATCCCGAGTTCTGGTTTACAATCCCCTTCTCTTCAATCTCATAGGTAACCCTAACTTTGATATAAACCCCAATGACTACTTCAGCCTAGGTCATTGTCTCAGGTAGGGCCCGACCCGCGATGATTTCTTTCTAGATAGAACAAGTCATTGCCCGACTTCCTCATTTTCACTTCTATCGGTTGCTTGTCTTTGTTATTACATACTCTAAACTGTAGCTACGATGTTGATCCCTCAATAATGATTGCCTCTCATCTCTTTCCTTTTCTAGGATTTTCTATCATATCGAAGTCTCTACATTTTCCTTTGCTAGGTCTAGCATTGGCACATTTTACTTCTTTTCTTAGTTAGTGCATTCGTAATGTCTTCTTTGCCTCTTCCCTTTTTCCATCCTCGCGCTTTCTTCCTAGCTCCCTTTTTCCAGGACGAGTGGTCCTTATTTCACACATTCTTGAGCAAGAAATCTAACGTTTGTGATGCAGGTAAATGGGTTGGTTTGGCATTGCGATTATGATCCTCCACATGCATCAATGGGATTCGCGTCATTAACTTCCCGTGTTTTAAAAGTAAAGGTACTCCTTTCCACCTCTCATGGTTTTCATTGTTTGATCACATATATTATAGAGTTAAGTGTTATTTTTCATTGTATGAGTGATTAAGACCAATTATAATTTTTATGAAGGTTTAGTAAGATGTGTAGTCTTGTCCGAGGTTCGGAAAAATTTATAGCATACTTTTGGATTCAACACCTAAAACAACACTTTTCCACATGAGCTTAATCAACACATGAATGTTAGCTCGCATTTTGCTTGCTGATTTGTGGCTATAGTTCTACTTTTGGTTAAGATGCAGTGCAATCACGGTGATAAATTTGGAGGACTAGGTCAGTGTATCCTAAACGTGAGTTCTGGTTGACGATCCCCTTCTCTTCAATCCTATAGCTAACTCTAACTTTGATCTCACACCCAGTGATTGCTTCACTCTAGGTCGTTGTCTTTGGTAGGGCCTGAACCAGGATGATTTCTTTCTAGATGGAACAAGTCATTGCCTCACTTCTCCATTTTCACTTCTATAAGTTGCATATTTTGTTATCGCATTCCATAGACTACAGCTACGGGATTGATCCCTCGATAATGGCAGCCTCTCGTCTCTTTCCTTCACTAGAATTTTAGGATTATCTCCAAGTCTGTCCATTTTCCTTGACTAGGTCTAGCACTTCCACATTTCGCCTCTTTCGTTTGTCCATTCTTTCGTAGTGTCTTTTTCCCCTATTCGCTTTTTCCATCTTCCCACATTCTTGGTAGCTCTTGTTGACCACCAAAACCAACTAGGTGGACAATGATGTACCATGCACATGTTGGATGTGCCTTGAAGATAAGAATGAAGTACTTAATGATTATATCAAGCGAGGCAACTCATCTTCTCTTCTTCTCTCTCTGAAATTTCTGTCCCCTGCGGGGGGTTTTGTAAGGATATGTCAGCATGAAGGTCAATTTTTTTGTAACTTGATCACCTAACACTTAGTCATTAGGGAAGTCCTTTCATCGAGTGTTTTTTCACTTGGATAATAAAAATTTCTTTTTAGAGATTTTAATTATTTGAGTTTTTCACTCAAAATTACCTCCAAAGTGGCGAAAGGTGTTCTAGTGATCGGGTCCATGGGGTGATTGGGGCCTAGGAATGTTTTATATTACCATGCTAGACATTATTCAGAGTCTTGCGGAATTTCATTAAGTTTTGCATAGGTTTTTTTTAAATTTTTGGTCATTAAAAATTGTCACTCACGACAATTTGTTGTAATGTAAAAGAGGGTTACTTGGTCCCTTTTAATGTTGTGTAGGGGTATGGGTACTCAATACAAATGGAATGTGCACCCCTACACCCTTCTGGCAAGTTTGAAGTCATTCGGACGAGTATTACTATGGTTTTGGTCACCTTTTCCCAAGTCAGTCATGGAAATCAGGAAATTGGGCATTTAATTAGAGAGCCAAATTTTGGAAAAGTGACTATGGTCACTTGGAGTGGCCAAGTAAAGATTCTAATGTTTATATTATGTTCCTAAGACAAATTTAAGACCCAAAGGGGGGCCCCCAAGCAAGCATATAACAAGTTTTGAGTTGCCGAATATAGGGGGGTGCCCTCCTTGAGCAAATTCGCCCCCCTCACTCTCTTGGGCCCCCTCTCTCCCTTATGACACATGTCTAGCATGAAAAGAGTCTCTCTCTTTCATTTTTCCAATTTAAGGGGGCTTCCCCTCCTCATTTAGGTTACACAAAAACACACTCACACCCACTCTCTTGCTCATGCTCTCATTCTTTCCCTTGCTTTTGCTTGGGCCATTGTAATTTTCAGCCATTTGGCTTTTTAATCAAAATCGTTGGAGGAATCTTGTGTGCATTGTTCTCATTGATGATTTGCTTCCATGCTTAAGGGGTTACACAAGTTTGGTTGGCCAAGGAAGCATACTAATTTGTTTCGGTAAGATTTATTGTATTTCTATTCCATAAATTCTGTGAGTTTTCATTCTTGTAATGAAGAATTTCAAATATTTTCTAGTTTGAAGTTTATGATTTCTTTGCTCATTATTGGATTCTCACCTTCTAGTAGTTGTGTAGTGAAAATCTTATAACAGGTTATTTCGATTGAAGAGTGGGATTCCTTGGTTGGACGCCCCATTGCTTCACTTCTTGAAGAACAAAGGACCAAGTTTCTCTTTCTTCAC
Organism: Pseudotsuga menziesii; assembly: GCA_001517045.1. Classification (NCBI taxonomy): domain Eukaryota; kingdom Viridiplantae; phylum Streptophyta; class Pinopsida; order Pinales; family Pinaceae; genus Pseudotsuga; species Pseudotsuga menziesii. The sequence goes on along the minus strand of LPNX010057865.1, from coordinate 24,928 downwards.
ATACAAATTTCTGCATTTTAATTTTAGTTTGTTGAGTGTTTTAAATATGATTTTAATTCTTATATACTCAAGTTCTTTTGAAATTATTCACTTGACAACTTTGTATAAATTTTGTATATATATTGCACTAACATACTAACTTCCCCAAAGTGATTTTAGGCACATTTTATCATTTTTTGTTTGCTGGTTTTTTGCAGGTTAGTGAGAAAAAAAAAGAAAAACTCTGCCAAATTTCAGTCATAGAAGAGTTTTAAGGCCACCCCAAAGGAAGAACTTCAATGACATCTCAAGAAAGGGAAAAAACACGTTTTTTCTCTCCTTTTACCTCTTTCTTTATGCTGAAATTTCGGCCTTTGTAACAAGTCCAAGAGAGTCTCTTAGACTTGATTTGTTGCTTTGCATTTTCAGATTAATCAAGTCTCATTTATTTGGCATCCATTGCTAGCAATAAAAGTTGGGCTTGCCCACCTTTGCATAAGCAATTGTTGATTGGCGCAGGTTTTAGATTAGTTAGAGTTTCATTTTGTTTTTATTTTATTCTTTATTTTTTGCTCGCACCTTGTAAGTGATTTGGCTTTGCCATCCTTGCAATATCGCGTCTGCCAGCATTTTTATTTAAAGTATTTGCTTATTTCCTTTTGCCCGCACCTCACAATCGAGTAGGCTCTGCCTCCGTTGTGATATCACGCTTGGCTTGTTTTGTTTATTTTTTCTTTAAGGATAAAATTTACCACAAGCCTCATTTTTTCCCCATATCCTCTCCCCCCGCCGGTTCGACCGATCAAGGGTGAGGAGAAAGGGAAAATATTTGTGTTGGCTAGTTTAATAAGCACCCAGATAAGTATCTTCATTAGAAAGGAGAAAAAGAGGTTTGACCTGTGGAGCTAGTGGGGTAGAGGCCATCGGGGGCTTCGTGGCACTTTGTGTCCTCCAATTGAGCACCCAGCAAGTTTCGAGTTTGACCCGTGGATCTAGGTGGGAACCTTTTGTTCCCATGTTGAGCACCCGACATTCTTTCTCTAATCGAAGGAGATAGTCTCTTAGGGTAGACATCTAGAATAGTTCATTTGTTTGCAACAAAGACCTTAATTCCCTAAGTCAAAGAGAGACAAAGAATTTAATAAAACTGACAGGACCACTTGCATAACATTGTTACAATCATTTACATTTCTCTACTTCGTAATCACTTTATTTTAACTTACTCATTTATTGGAAGTCATCATGTTCTTGTATATTTGTTAAGGTAAATGAGTTGATGCTTTAGAAAATTATTTGAAGTTGATTATTGTGACTCCATAGTCCAAGTAGAGACGGCACTGGTCATTTTGATTATTTGATTGTTTCTCTCTTTCATACATTACTGATTGATTGTTAAAGGGTTTTGCTTGACATTGAAATATTTGCATCACTGCACGCTGATTGTCATTTTTTGTAATTTACAACTCCTAGAAAACATTCTTCAAAAAATGAACTTAGTAAGTAGGGACTACCCCCCTTTGCCTTTAGAAGTTGTCGTCTAAGCGGAGGAGTTTAGAACCGAGGTGACAGTGGGTTCTCAACTCATAAGTTGCCCTTGGGAACACACATAGTTGTTGGGAGACTTACCCGTGTCCAAGTGTGTTTTAGGCGACAAAAGCTCTCTTTTTCTAGGAGTGATCCATATCTCACACATGCTTGAGAAAAACAACTAACATTTGTGATGCAGGTACATGGCTTGGTTTGGCATTGCGATTACGATCCTCCAAATGTATCAATCAGATTCACATCATTAACTTCCTTGCTTTTAAAAGTAAAGGTACTGATTTTCACATCTCACTATTTCATTGTATGATCACATGTATAATAGAGTTAAGTGTTATTATTGCATTGTATGAGTCAATAGGACCAATTCTATTTTTCAAGAAGGTTTAGGAACATGTGTAGGCTTGTTCGAGCAGAGCAAAAATCTATAAGATACTTTTGGCGGTGCTTGTCTTCAACCGTCTTGATTTGAAACCAAAAACAACACTTTTCCGTGTGACTTCATTCCTTATTCACCTCTTTTTAGATGAAAGTGAGCTCTATAATTACGATTGGTAGCTCCCCATTTCCTAGTAAATTTGTGGCTATAGTTGTACTTTCTACAAAGTAGTAACTGAATTACGCTAGTAAATATGGATCCCTAAGTTACCTAATCAATAGAAAAACCTTAGCTATCATATTCCCATCTATCTCCCTTTCTCTCTCCTAAGATTTGTTGACTGCATCCTAAACCCGAGTTCTGGTTTACAATCTCCTTCTCTTCAATCTTATAGGTAACCCTAAATTTGATCTCACCCACAGTGACTACTTCAGCCTAGGTCATTGTCTTAGGTAGGGGCCAACCCGAGATGATTTCTTTCTAAATAGAACAAGTCATTGCCCCACTTCCTCATTTTCACTTCTATCGGTTGCCTGTCTTTGTTGTTGCATACCGTAAATTGTAGCTACAGGGTTGATCTCTCAATAATGACTGCCTCTCATCTCTTTCCTTCTCTACGATTTTCTATCATCTCCAAGTCTCTACCTTTTCCTTCGCTAGGTCCAGCATTGACACATTTTACTTCTTTCCTTAGTTAGTGCTTTCGTAATGTCTTCTTTGCCTCTTCACTTTTTCCATCCTCGAGCTCTCTTGCTAGCTCCCTTTTTCTAGGATGAGTGGTCATTATTTCACACAATCTTGAGCAAGAAATTTAACGTTTGTGATGCAGGTACATGGCTTGGTTTGGCATTGCGATTATGATCCTCCACATGCATCAATGGGATTCGCGTCATTAACTTCCTGTGTTTTAAAAGTAAAGGTACTCCTTTCCACCTCTCGTGTTTTTCATTGTTTGATCACATGTATAAAAGAGTTTAGTGTTATTTTGCATTTGATGAGAGATTAGGACCAATTATAATTTTTATGAAGGTTTAGTAACATGTGTAGTCTTGTCCGAGCGTCTGAAATATTTATAGCATACTTTTGGCAGTGCTGGTCTTTAGCCATCTTGATTCAACACCTAAAACAACACTTTCCCACGCGAATTCCTTCCTTATCCACCTCTTTTCATCTCCAAAGCTGAGCTTAATCAATACATGGTTGTTAGCTTGCATTTTGCTTGCTGATTTGTTACTAGAGTTCTACTTTTGGTTATTATGTAGGGCAATCACGGTGGTAAATTTGGAGGACTAGGTCACTGTATCCTAAACCTGAGTTTTGGTTGACGATCCCCTTCTCTTCAATATTATTGCTAACTCTAACTTTGATCTCACACCCAGTGACTGCTTCACTCCAGTTTGTTGTCGTGGGTAGGACCCGACCCGAGATGATTTCTTTCTAGATGGAACAAGTCATTGCCTCGCTTCCTCATTTTAAGTTCTATAAGTTGCCTATTTTTATCGCATTCCATAGACTACAGCTACGGGATCGATCCCTCGATACTAGTAGCCTCTCATATCTTTCCTTCGCTAGAATTTTTTGATTATCTCCAAGTCTGTCCATCTTCCTTTGCTAGGTCTAACACTTCCACATTTCCCCTCTATCGTTTGTCCGTTCTTTCGTAGTGTCTTCTTCTCCTATTCCCTTTTTCCATCTTTGCACGTGATTGGTAGCTCTGTTTTTCTAGGAGTGATCCATATCTTACAAATGCTTGAGCAAAACAACGAACATTTGTGATGCAGGTACATGGCTTGGTTTGGCATTGCGATTACGATCCTCCAAATGTATCAATGGGATTCAGATCATTAACTTCCTTGATTTTAAAAGTAAAGGTACTCATTTTCACATATCACTATTTCATTGTTTGATCACATGTATAATACAGTTAAGTGTTATTATTGCATTGCATGAGTCAATAGGACCAATTCTATTTTTCAAGAAGGTTTAGGAACATGTGTAGGCTTATTGGAGCAGAGCAAAAATCTATAGGATGCTTTTGACGGTGCTTGTCTTACACTGTCTTGATTTGAAACCTAAAACAACACTTTTCCACGTGACTTTGTTTCTTATTCACCTCTTTTCATATGAAAGTGAACTCTATAACTACGATTGGTAGCTGCCCATTTCTAGTAAATTTGTGGCTATAGTTGTAATTTCTACAAAGTAGTAACTGAATTACGCTAGTTAATATGGATCCCTAGGTTACCAAATCAATAGAAAAACCTTAGCTTTCATGTTCCTTTCTATCTCCCTTTCCTCCTCCCCTTCTCTCTCCTGAGTTTTGTTGACTGCATGCTAAGCCCGAGTTTTGGTTTACAATCCCTTTCTCTTCAATCTCATGGGTAAGCCTAACTTTGATATCACGCCCAGTGACTACTTTAGCCTAGGTCATTGTCTCGGGTAGGGCCCGACCCGTGATGATTTCCTTCTAGATAGAACAAGTCATTGCCCGACTTCCTCATTTTCACTTCTATCGGTTGTCTGTCTTTGTTATTACATACCGTAAACTGTATCTACGGGGTTGATCCCTCAATAATGATTGCCTCTCATCTCTTTCCTTCTCTAGGATTTTCTATCATATCCAAGTCTCTACCTTTTCCCTAGCTAGGTCTAGCATTGCCACATTTTACTTCTTTTCTTAGTTAGTGCTTTTGTAATGTCTTCTTCGCCTCTTCCCTTTTGCCATCCTCGCGCGTTCTTGCTAGCTCGCTTTTTCCAGGACGAGTGGTCCTTATTACACCCATTCTTGAGCAATAAATCTAACGTTTGTGATGCAGGTACATGGGTTGGTTTGGCATTGCGATTATGATCCTCCACATGCATCAGTGGGATTTGCGTCATTAACTTCCTGTGTTTTAAAAGTAAATGTACTCCTTTCCACCTCTCATGTTTTTCATTGTTTGATCACATATATAATAGAGATAAGTGTTATTTTGCATTGTATGAGCGATTAGGACCAATTATAATTTTTGTGAAGGTTTAATAACATGTGTAGTCTTGTCTGAGCATTGGAAAAATTTATAGCATAATTTTGGCAGTGCTTGTCTTTAGCCATCTGGATTCAACACCTAAAACATTACTTTTCCACGTGACTTCCTTCCTTATCTACCTCTTTTCATCTCCCATGCTGATCTTAATCAACACATGAATGCTAGCTCACATTATGCTTGCTGATCTGTGCCTATAGTTCTACTTTTGGTTAAGATGTAGTGCAATCATGGTGGTATATTTGGAGGACTAGTTCACTGTATCCTAAACGTCAGATCTGGTTCACGATCCCCTTCTCTTCAATCTTATAGCTAACTCTAACTTTGATCTCACAGCTAGCGATTGCTTCACTCTAGGTTGTTGTCTTGGGTAGGGCCCGACCTAAGAGGATTTCTTTCTAGATGGAACAAGTCATTACCTTGCTTCCTCATTTTCACTTCTATAAGTTGCCTATTTTGTTATCGAATTCTGCAGACTACAGCTACAGGATCGATCCCTCGATAATGGGAGCCTCTTGTCTCTTTCCTTTGCTAGAATTTTACGATTATCTCCAAGTCTGTCCATTTTCCTTCGCTAGGTCTAACAATTCCACATTTTACCTCTTTTGTCTGTCCATTCTTTCGTAGTGTCTTCTTCGCCTATTTCGTTTTTCCATCTTCGCATGTTCTTGGTAGCTCTCTTTTTCTAGGAGTGATCCATATCTCACACATGCTTGAGCAAAACAACTAACATTTGTGATGCAGGTACATGGCTTGGTTTGGCATTGCGATTACGATCCTCCAAATGTATCAGTGGGATTCCATCATTAACTTCCTTGCTTTTAAAAGTAAAGTTACTCATTTTCATATCTCACTATTTCATTGTATGATCACATGTATAATAGAGTTAAGTGTTATTATTGCATTGTATGAGTCAATAGGACCAATTCTATTTTTCGGGAAGGTTTAGGAACATGTGTAGGCTTGTTCGAGCAGAGCAAAAATCTATAGGATACTTTTGGCGGTGCTTGTCTTGTACTGTCTTGATTTGAAACCAAAAACAACACTTTTCCACGTGACTTCATTCATTATTCACTTGTTTTCATATGAAAGTTAATTACGATTGGTTGCTCCCCATTTCCTAGTAAATTTGTGGCTATAGTTGTACTTGCTACAGAGTAGTAACTGAGTTACACTAGCAAATATGGATCCCTAGGTTACCTAATCAATACAAAAACCTTAGCTATCATATTCCCTTCTATCTCCCTTTCCTCCTCCCCTTCTCTCTCCTAAGTTTTGTTGACTGCATCCTAAGCACGAGTTCTGGTTTACAATCCCCTTCTCTTCAATCTCATAGGTAACCCTAACTTTAATATCACCCCCAGTGACTACTTTAGACTACATCATTGTCTCGGGTAGGGCCCGACCCGAGATGATTTCTTTCTAGATAGAACAAGTCATTGCCGGATTTCCTCATTTTCACTTCTATCGGTTGCTTGTCTTTGTTATTACATACCATAAACTGTATCTACGTGGTTGATCCGTCAATAATGATTGCCTCTCATCTCTTTCCTTCTCTAGGATTTTCTATCATATGCAAGTCTCTACCTTTGCCTTCACTAGGTCTATCATTGCCACATTTTACTTCCTTTCTTAGTTAGTTCTTTCGTAATGTCTTCTTCGCCTCTTCCCTTTTGCCATCCTCGCGCTTTCTTGCTAGCTCCCTTTTTCCAGGACGAGTGGTCCTTATTTCACCCATTCTTGAGCAAGAAATATAACGTTTATGATGCAGGTACATGGGTTGGTTTGGCATTGCGATTATGATCCTCCACATGCATCAATGGGATTCGCTTCATTAACTTCCTGTGTTTTAAAAGTAAAGGTACTCCTTTTCACCTCTCATGTTTTTCATTGTTTGATCACATATATAATATAGATAAGTGTTATTTTGCATTGTATGAGCGATTAGGACCAATTATAATTTTTATGAAGGTTTAATAACATGTGTAGTCTTGTTCGAGCGTTGGAAAAATTTACAGCATACTTTTGGCAGTGCTGGTCTTTAGCCATCTGGATTCAACACCTAAAACAACACTTTTCCACGTGACTTCCTTCGTTATCTACCTCTTTTCAACTCCAAAGCTGATCTTAATCAACACATGAATGTTAGCTCGCATTATGCTTGCTGATTTGTGGCTATAGTTCTACTTTTGGTTAAGATGTAGTGCAATCACGGTGGTAAATTTGGAGGACTAGGTCACTGTATCCTAAAAGTAAGATCTAGTTGACGATCCCCTTCTCTTCAATCTTATAGCTAACTCTAACTTTGATCTCACACCTAGCGATTGCTTCACTCTAGGTCGTTGTCTTGGGTAGGGCCCGACCCAAGAGGATTTATTTCTAGATGGAACAAGTCATTGCGTCGCTTCCTGATTTTCACTTCTATAAGTTGCCTATTTTGTTATCGCATTCCGTAGACTACAGCTACGAGATCGATCCCTCGATAATGGCAGCCTCTCGTCTCTTTCCTTCGCTAGAATTTTACGATTATTTCCAAGTCTGTCCATTTTCCTTCGCTAGGTCTAGCACTTCCACATTTCGCCTCTTTCGTTTGTCCATTCTTTCGTAGTGTCTTCTTTGCCTATTTCAATTTTCCATCTTTGCATGATCTTGGTAGCTCTCTTTTTCTAGGAGTGATCCATATCTCACACATGCTTGAGCAAAACAACTAACATTTGTGATGCAGGTACATGGCTTGGTTTGGAATTGCGGTTACGATCCTCCAAATGTATCAATGGGATTCACATGATTAACTTCCTTGCTTTTAAAACTAAAGCTACTCATTTTCACATATCACTATTTCATTGTTTGATCACATGTATAATAGAGTTAAGTGTTATTATTGCATTGTATGAGTTGAGTCAATAGGACCAATTCTATTTTTCAAGAAGGTTTAGGAACATGTGTAGGCTTGTTCGAGCAGAGCAAAAATCTATAGGATGCTTTTGGCCGTGCTTGTCTTACACTGTCTTGATTTGAAACCTAAAACAACACTTTTCCACGTGACCTTGTTCCTTATTCAACTCTTTTCATATGAAAGTGAACTCTATAATTACGATTGGTAGCTCCCCATTTCATAGTAAATTTGTGCCTATAGTTGTAATTTCTACAAACTAGCAACTGAATTACGCTAGTTAATATGGATCCCTAAGTTACCAAATCAATAGAAAAACCTTAGCTATCATATTCCTTTCTATCTCCCTTTCCTCCACCCCTTCTCCCTCCTGAGTTTTGTTGACTGCATCGTAAACCCGAGTTCTCGTTTACCATCCCCTTCTCTTCAATCTCATAGGTAACCCTAACTTTGATATCAGCCCCAATGACTACTTCAGCCTAGGTCATTGTCTCGGGTAGGGCCCGACCCGAGATGATTTCTTTCTAGATAGAACAAGTCCTTGCCCGACGTCCTCATTTTCACTTATATCGGTTCCATGTCTTTGTTATTACATACCGCAAACTGTAGCTATAGGGTTGATACCTCAATAATGTTTGCCTCTCATCTCTTTACTTCTCTAGGATTTTCTATCATATCTAAGTCTCTACCTTTTCCTTCGCTATGTCTAGCATTGCCACATTTTACCTCTTTTCTTAGTTAGTGCTTTCGTAATGTCTTCTTCGCCTCTTCCTTTTTTCCATCGTCGCACTTTCTTGCTAGCTCCCTTTCTATAGGACGAGTGGTCCTTATTTCACACATTCTTGAGCAAGAAATCTAACGTTTGTGATGCAGGCACATGGGTTGGTTTGGCATTGCGATTATGATCCTCCATATGCATCAATGGGATTCGTGTCATTAACTTCCTGTGTTTTAAAAGTAAAGGTACTCCTTTCCACCTCTCATGTTTTTCATTGTTTGATCACATATATAATAGAGTTAAGTGTTATTTTGCATTGTATGAGCGATTAGGACGAATTATAATTTTTATGAAGGATTAGTAACATGTGTAGTCTTGTCCGAGCATTGGAAAAATTTATAGCATACTTTTGGCAGTGCTGGTCTTCAGCCATCTGGATTCAACACCTAAAACAACACTTTTCCACGTGACTTCCTTCCTTATCTACCTCTTTTCATCTCCAAAGCTGAGCTTAATCAACACATGAATGTTAGTTTGCATTTTGCTTGCTGGTTTGTGGCTATAGTTCTACTTTTGGTTAAGATGTAGTGCAATGACGATGGTAAATTTGGAGGAGTAGGCCACTGTATCCTAAACCTGAGTTCTGGTTGACGATCCCCTTCTCTTCAAACTTATAGATAACTCTAACTTTGATCTCACACCCAGTGATTGCTTCATTGTAGGTCGTTGTCTTGGGTAGGGCCCAACCCAAGATGGTCTCTTTCTAAATAAAGAAAGTCATTGCCTCGCTTCCTCATTTTCACTTCTATAAGTTGAATATTTTGTTATCACATTCTGTAGACTACCGCTACGGGATCGATCCCTTGATAATGGCAGCCTCTCGTCTCTTTCCTTCTCTAGAATTTTACGATTATCTCCAAGTCTGTCCATTTTCCTTCGCTAGGTCTAGCAGTTCCACATTTCGCCTCTTTCGTTTGTCCGTTCTTTCGTAGTGTCTTCTTCACCTATTCCCTTTTTCCATCTTCGCACGTTGTTGGTAGCTCTCTTTTTCTAGGAGTGATCCATATCTCACACATGCTTGAGCAAAACAACTAACATTTGTGATGCAGGTACATGGCTTGGTTTTGCATTGTGATTGCGATCCTCCAAATGTATGAATGGGATGCACATCATTAAATTCCTTGCTTTTAAAAGTAAAGGTACTCATTTTGACATCTCACGATTTCATTGTATGATCACATGTATAATAGAGTTAAGTGTTATTATTGCATTGTATGAGTCAATAGGACCAATTCTATTTTTCAAGAAGGTTTAGGAACATGTGTAGGCTTGTTCGAGCAGAGCAAAAATCTATAGGATACTTTTGGCAGTGCTTGTTTTCAACCGTCTTGATTTGAAAGCAAAAACAACACTTTTCCACGTGACTTGATTCCTTATTCACCTCTTTTCATATGAAAGTGAACTCTATAATTACGATTGGTAGGTCCCCATTTCCTAGTAAATTTGTGGCTATAGTTGTACTTGCTACAAATTAGTAACTGAATTACGCTAGTAAATATGGATACCTAGGTTACCTAATCAAGAGAAAAACCTTAGCTATCATATTTCCTTGTATCTCCCTCTCTCTCCTAAGCTTTGTTGACTGCATCCTAAACCTGAGTTTTGGTTTACAATCCCCTTCTCTTCAATCTTATAGGTAACCCTAAATATGATCTCACCCCCAGTGACTACTTCAGCCTAGGTCATTGTCTCGGGTAGGGCCCGACCCGAGATGATTTCTTTCTTAATAGAACAAGTCATTGCCCCTCTTCCTCATTTTCACTTCTATCGGTTGCTTGTCTTTGTTATTGCATACCGTAAATTGTAGCTACGGGGTTGATCCCTCAATAATGAGTGCCTCTTATCTCTTTCCTTCTCTAGGATTTTCTATCACCTCCAATTCTCGGCCTTTTCCTTCCCTAGGTCTAACATTGCTACATTTTACTTCTTTTCTTAGTTAGTGCTTTCATAATGTCTTCTTCGCCTCTTCACTTTTTCCATCCTTGAGCTTTCTTGCTAGCTCCCTTTTTCTAGGACTAGTGGTCCTTATTTCACACATTCTTGAGCAAGAAATCTAATGTTTGTGATGCAGATACATGGCTTGGTTTGGCATTGTGATTATGATCCTCCACATGCATCAATGGGATTCGCGTCATTAACTTCCTGTGTTTCAAAATTAAAGGTACTCCTTTCCACCTCTCGTGTTTTTCATTGTTTGATCACATATATAATAGAGTTAAAGTGTTATTTTGCATTGTATGAGAGATTAGGACCAATTATAATTTTTAGGAAGGTTAAGTAACATGTGGATTCTTGTCCGAGAGTTGGAAAAATTTATAGCATAGTTTTGATAGTGCTGGTCTTTAGCCATCTCGATTCAACACCTAAAACAACACTTTTCCACGCGAACTCCTTCCTTATCCACCTCTTTTCATCTCCAAAGCTGAGCTTAATCAACACATGGCTGTTAGCTCGCATTTTGCTTGCTTATTTGTGGCTGGAGTTCTACTTTTGGTTAAGATGTAGTGCAATCACGGTGGTAATTTGGTGGACTAGGTCACTGTATCCTAAAACTGAGTTCTGGTTGACGATCCCCTTCTCTTCAAACTTATAGATAACTCTAACTGTGATCTCACACCCAGTGATTGCTTCACTGTAGGTCGTTGTCTTGGGTAGGGCCCGACCCAAGATAATGGCAGCCTCTCGTCTCTTTCCTTCTCTAGAATTTTACGATTATCTCCAAGTCTGTCCATATTCCTTCGCTAGGTCTAGCACTTCCACATTTCACCTGTTTCGTTTGTACGTTCTTTAGTAGTGTCTTCTTCAGCTATTCCCTTTTTCCATTTTCGCACGTTCTTGGTAGCTCTCTTTTTCTAGGAGTGATCCATATCTCGCACATGATTGAGCAAAAAAACTAAAATTTGTGATGCAGGTACATGGCTTGGTTTGGCATTGCGATTACGATCCTTGAAATGTATCAATGGGATTCACATCATTAACTTCCTTGCTTTTAAAAGTAAAGGTACTCATTTTCACATCTCACTATTTCATTGTTTGATCACATGTATAATAGAGTTAAGTGTTATTATTGCATTGTATGAGTCAATAGTACCAATTCTATTTTCCAAGAAGGTTTAGGAACATGTGTAGGCTTGTTCGAGCAGAGCAAAAATCTATAGGATACTTTTGGCGGTGCTTGTCTTCAACCATCTTGATTTGAAAGCAAAAACAACACTTTTCCACGTGACTTCATTCCTTATGCACCTCTTTTCATATGAAAGTGAACTCTATAATTACGATTGGTAGCTCCCCATTTCCTAGTAAATTTGTTGCTATAGTTGTACTTGGTACAAAGTAGTACCTGAATTACGCTAGTAAATATGGATCCCTAGGTTACCTAATCAATAAAAAACCTTAGCTATCATATTTCCTTGTATCTTCCTTCCTGTCTCCTAAGCTTTGTTGACTGTATCCTAAACCCGAGTTCTGGTTTACAATCCCCTTCTCTTCAATCTTATAGGTAACCCTAAATTTGATCTCACCCCCAGTGACTACTTCAGCCTAGGTCATTGTCTCGGGTAGGGCCCGACCCGAGATGATTTCTTTCTAAATAGAACAAGTCATTGCCCCACTTCCTCATTTTCACTTCTATCGGTCGCCTGTCTTTGTTATTGCATACCGTAAATTGTAGCTACAGGGTTGATCTCCAAGTCTCTACCTTTTCCTTCGCTAGGTCTAACATTGCCACATTTTACTTCTTTTCTTAGTTAGTGCTTTCGTAATGTCTTCTTCGCCTCTTCACTTTTTCCATCCTCGAGCTTTCTTGTTAGCTCCCTTTTCCTAGGACGAGTGGTCCTTATTTCACACATTCTTGAGCAAGAAATCTAACGTTTGTGATGCAGTTACATGGCTTGGTTTGGCATTGCGATTATGATCCTCCACATGCATCAATGGGATTCGTGTCATTAACTTCTGTGTTTCAAAATTAAAGGTACTCCTTTCCACCTCTCGTGTTTTTCATTGTTTGATCACATATATAATAGAGTTAAAGTGTTATTTTGCATTGTATGAGAGATTAGGACCAATTATAATTTTTATGAAGGTTTAGTAACATGTGGATTCTTGTCCGAGCGTTGGAAAAATTTATAGCATAGTTTTGGTAGTGCTGGTCTTTAGCCATCTCGATTCAACACCTAAAACAACACTTTTCTGCGCGAATTCCTTCCTTATCCACCTCTTTTCATCTCCAAAGCTGAGCTTAATCAACACATGGCTGTTAGCTTGCATTTTGCTTGCTGATTTGTGGTTGGAGTTCTACTTTTGGTTAAGATGTAGTGCAATCATGGTGGTAATTTGGTGGACTAGGTCACTGTATCCTAAACCTGAGTTCTGGTTGACAATCCCCTTCTCTTCAATATTATAGCTAACTCTAACTTTGATCTCACACCCAGTGACTGCTTTACTCCAGTTTGTTGTCTTGGGTCGGGCCCGACCCGAGATGATTTCTTTCTAGATGGAACAAGTCATTGCCTCGCTTCCTCATTTTAAGTTCTATACGTTGCCTATTTTCTTATCGCATTCCGTAGACTACAGCTACGGAATCGATCACTCGATAATGGCAACCTCTCATATCTTTCCTTCGCTAGAATTTTTTGATTATCTCCAAGTTTGTCCATCTTCCTTTGCTAGGTCTAGTACTTCCACATTTCGCCTATTTTGTTTGTCCGTTCTTTCGTAGTGTCTACTTCTCCTAGTCCCTTTTTCCATCTTCGCACGTGCTTGGTAGCTGTCTTTTTCTACAAGTGACCCATATCTCACACATGCTTGAGCAAAACAACTAACATTTGTGATGTAGGTACATGGTTTGGTTTGGCATTGCGATTACGATCCTCGAAATGTATCAATGGGATTCACATAATTAACTTTCTTGCTTTTAAAAGTAAAGGTACTCATTTTCACATATCACTATTTCATTGTTTCATCACATGTATAATAGAGTTAAGTTTTATTATTGCATTGTATGAGTCAATAGGACCAATTCTATTTTTCAAGAACGTTTAGCAACATGTGTAGGCTTGTTCTAGCAGAGCAAAAATCTATAGGATGCTTTTGGCGGTGCTTGTCTTACACCATATTCATTTGAAACCTAAGACAACACTTTTCCACGTGACTTTGTTCCGTATTCGCCTCTTTTCATATGAAAGTGAACTTTATAATTACGATAGGTAGCTCCCCATTTCCTAGTAAATTTGTGGCTATAGTTGTACTTTCTACAAAGTAGCAACTGAATTACGCTAGTTAATATGGATCCCTAGGTTACCAAATCAATAGAAAAACCTTAGCTATCATATTCCTTTCTATCTCCCTTTCCTCCTCCCCTTCTGTCTCCTGGGTTTTGTTGATTGCATCCTAAACCTGAGTTATGGTTTACAATCCCCTTCTCTTCAATCTGATAGGTAACCCTAGCTTTGATATAAGCCCCAGTGACTACTTCAGCCTAGGTCATTGTCTCAGGTAGGGCCCGACCCGCATTGATTTCTTTCTAGATAGAACAAGTCATTGCCCAACTTCCTCATTTTCACTTCTATCGGTTGCTTGTCTTGTTATTACATACTCTAAGCTGTAGCTACGGGGTTGATCCCTCAATAATGATTGCCTCTCATCTCTTTCCTTTTCTAGGATTTTCTATCATATCGAAGTCTCTACCTTTTCCTTCGCTAGGTCTAGCATTGGCACATTTTACTTCTTTTCTTACTTAGTGCATTCGTAATGTCTTCTTTGCCTATTCCCTTTTTCCATCTTCGTGCTTTCTTCCTAGCTCCCTTTTTCCAGGACGAGTGGTCCTTATTTCACACATTCTTGAGCAAGAAATCTAACGTTTGTGATGCAGGTACATGGCTTGGTTTGGCATTGCGATTATGATCCTCCACATGCATGAATGGGATTCGCGTCATTAACTTCCCGTGTTTTAAAAGTAAAGGTACTCCTTTCCACCTCTCATGGTTTTCATTGTTTGATCACATATATAATAGAGTTTAAGTCTTATTTTTCATTGTATGAGCGATTAGGACCAATTATAATTTTTATGAAGGTTTAGTAACATGTGTAGTCTTGTTCGAGGTTTAGAAAAAATTACAGCATACTTTTGGCAGTGCTGGTCTTTAGCCATCTGGATTCAACACCTAAAACAACACTTTTCCACGTGAGCTTAATCAACACATGAATGTTAGCTCACATTTTGCTTGCTGATTTGTGGCTATAGTTCTACTTTTGGTTAAGATGCAGTGCAATCACGGTGGTAAATTTGGAGGACTAGGTCAGTGTATCGTAAACGTGAGTTCTGGTTGACGATCCCCTTCTCTTCAATCCTATAGCTAACTCTAACTTTGATCTCACACCCAGTGATTGCTTCACTTTAGGTCGTTGTTTTGGGTAGGGCCTGATCCAAGATGATTTCTTTCTAGATGGAACAAGTCATTGCCTCGCTTCCTCATTTTCACTTCTATAAGTTGCATATTTTGTTATCGCATTCCGTAGACTACAGCTACGGGATCGATCCCTCGATAATGGCAGCCTCTCGTCTCTTTCCTTCACTATAATTTTACGATTATCTCCAAGTCTATCCATTTTCCTTCGCTAGGTCTAGCACTTCCACATTTCGCCTCTTTCGTTTGTCCGTTCTTTCATAGTGTCTTCTTCCCCTATTCGCTTTTTCCATCTTCCCACGTTCTTGGTAGCTCTTGTTGACCACCAAAACCAACTAGGTGGACAACGCTGTACCATGCACATGTTGGATGTGCCTTGAAGATAAGAATGAAGTACTTAATGATTATATCAAGCGAGGCAGCTCATCTTCTCTTCTTCTCTCTCTGCAATTTTTGCCCCCTGCGGGGGATTTTGTAAGGATATGTCAGCATGAAGGTCTAGTTTTTTGTAACTTGATCACCTAAGACTTAGTCATTAGGGAAGTCCTTTCATCAAGTGTTTTTTCACTTGGGTAATTAAAATTTCTTTTTAAAGATTTTAATTATTTGAGTTTTTCACTCAAAATTACCTCCAAAGTGGGGAAAGGTGTTCCAGTGATCGAGTCCATGGGGTGATTGGGGCCTAGGAATATTTTATATTATCATGCTAGACATTATTCAGAGTCTAGCGGAATTTGTTGTAATGTAAAAGAGGGTTACTTGGTCCCTTTTAATGTTGTGTAGGGGTATGGGTACTCAAGACAAATGGCATGAGCACCCCTACACCCTTCTGGCAAGTTTGAAGTCCTTCAGACAAGTATTACTATGGTTTTGGTAACCTTTTTCTATGTCAGTCATGGAAATCAGGAAATTGGCCCCCTTCTCTCTTTGATTGGTTGGGTGAGCTAAAGTCAATGGAAAGGGCCCCACTATGGTGGTTTCTTCCGCATTTGACATAACAATAAGGTTGGAAGCATTAAATTGGGGGTTTTTCTCCCCACATTTGAGATCTCAAACCTTGGTTTTGCCCTCCTTGAGAAAATTCTCCCCCCTCCCTCTCTTGGGCCCCCTCTCTCCCTTATGACACATGTCTAGCATGTAAAGAGTCTCTCTCTTTCATTTTTCCTATTTAAGGAGGCTCCCCTCCTCATTTAGTTTACACAAAAACACACTCACACCCACTCTCTTGCTCATGCTCTCATTCTTTCCCTTGCTTTTGCTTGGGCCATTGTAATTTTCAGCCATTTGGCTTTGTTAATCAAAATCGTTGGAGGAATCTTGTGTGCATTGTTCTCATTGATGATTTGCTTCCATGCTTAAGGGGTTACACAAGTTTGGTTGGCCAAGGAAGCATAGTAATTTGTTTTGGTAAGATTTATGGTATTTGTATTCCATAATTTTTGTGAGTTTTCATTCTTGTAGTGAAGAATTTCATATATTTTCTAGTTTGAAGTTTATGATTTCTTTGCTCATTATTGTATTCTCACCTTCTAGTAGTTGTGTAGTGAAAATCTTATAACAGGTTATTTGGATTGAAGAGTGGGATTCCTTGGTTGGACGCCCCATTGCTTCAATTCTTGAAGAAGAAAGGACCAAGTTGCTCTTTCTTCACATACAAATTTCTGCATTTTAATTTTAGTTTGTTGAGTGTTTTAAATATGATTTTAATTCTTATATACTCAAGTTCTTTCGAAATTATTCATTTGACAACTTTGTATAAATTTTGTATATATATTGCACTAACATACTAACTTCCCCAAAGTGATTTTAGGCACATTTTATCATTTTCTGTTTGCTGGTGTTTAGTAGGTTAGTGAGAAAAAAAAGAAAAACTTTGCCAAATTTCAGTCATAGAAGAGTTTTAAGGCCACCCCAAAGGAAGAACTTCAAGGACATTTCAAGAAAGGGAAAAAACACGTTTTTTCTCACTCCTTTTACCTCTTTCTTTATGCTAAAATTTCAGCCTTTGTAACAAGTCCAAGAGAGTCTCTGGGACTTGATTTCTTGCTTTGCATTTTCAGATTAATCAAGTCTCATTTATTTGGAATCCATTGCTAGCAATAAAAGTTGGGCTTGCCCACCTTTGCATAAGCAATTGTTGATTGGCGCAGGTTTTAGATTAGTTAGAGTTTCATTTTGTTTTTTATTTTATTCTTTATTTTTTGCTCGCACCTTGTAGGAGTGATCCATATCTCACACATGCTTGAGAAAAACAACTAACATTTGTGATGCAGGTACATGGCTTGGTTTGGCATTGCGATTACGATCCTCCAAATGTATCAATCAGATTCACATCATTAACTTCCTTGCTTTTAAAAGTAAAGGTACTGATTTTCACATCTCACTATTTCATTGTATGATCACATGTATAATAGAGTTAAGTGTTATTATTGCATTGTATCAGTCAATAGGACCAATTCTATTTTTCGAGAAGGTTTAGGAACATGTGTAGGCTTGTTCGAGCAGAGCAAAAATCTATAGGATACTTTTGGTGGTGCTTGTCTTGAACCGTCTTGATTTGAAACCAAAAACAACACTTTTCCACGTGACTTCATTCGTTATTCACCTCTTTTCATATGAAATTTAATTACGATTGGTAGCTCCCCATTTCCTAGTAAATTTGTGGCTATAGTTGTACTTGCTACAGAGTAGTAAGTGAGTTACACTAGCAAATATGTATCCCTAGGTTACCTAATCAATAGAAAAACCTTGGCTATCATATTCCCTTCTATCCCCCTTTCCTCCTCCCCTTCTCTCTCCTGAGTTTTGTTGACTACATCCTAAGCCTGAGTTTTAGTTTACAATCCCCTTCTCTTCAATCTCATAGGTAACCCTAACTTTGATATCACCCCCAGTGGCTACTTCAGCCTAGGTCATTGTCTCGGGTAGGGCCCGACCCAAGATGATTTCTTTCTAGATAGAACAAGTCACTACCGGATTTCCTCATTTTGACTTCTATCGGTTGCTTGTCTTTGTTATTACTTACCGTAAACTGTATCTATGTGGTTGATCCCTCAATAATGATTGCCTCTCATCTCTTTCCTTCTCTAGGATTTTCTATCATATCCAAGTCCCTACCTTTTCCTTCACTAGGTCTAGCATTGCCACATTTTACTTCCTTTCTTAGTTAGTGCTTTCGTAATGTCTTCTTCGCCTCTTCCCTTTTGCCATCCTCGCGCTTTCTTGCTATCTCCCTTTTTCCAGGACGAGTGGTCCTTATTTAACCCATTCTTGAGCAAGAAATCTAACGTTTATGATGCAGGTACATGGGTTGGTTTGGCATTGCGATTATGATCCTCCACATGCATCAAATTTTGGAAAAGTGACTATGGTCACTTGGGTTGGCCAAGTAAAGGTTCTAATGTTTATATGATGTTCTTAAGACAAATTTAAGACCCAAAGGGGGGCCCCCAAGCAAGCATATAACAAGTTTTGAGTTGCCGAATATAGGGGGGTGCCCCCCTTCTCTCTTTGATTGGTTGGGTGAGCTAAAGTCAATGGAAAGGGCCCCACTATGGTGGTTTCTTCCCCATTTGACATAACAATAAGGTTGGAAGCATTAAATTGGGGGTTTTTCTCCCCATATTTGAGATCTCAATCCTTGGTTTTGCCCTCCTTGAGCAAATTCGCCCCCCTCCCTCTCTTGGGCCCCCTCTCTCCCTTATGACACATGTCTAGCATGCAAAGAGTCTCTCTCTTTGATTTTTCCTATTTAAGGAGGCTTCCCCTCCTCATTTAGGTTACACAAAAACACACTCACACCCACTCTCTTGCTCATGCTCTCATTCTTTCCCTTGCTTTTGCTTGGGCCATTGTAATTTTCAGCCATTTGGCTTTGTTAATCAAAATCGTTGGAGGAATCTTGTGTGCATTGTTCTCATTGATGATTTGATTCCATGCTTAAGGGGTTACACAAGTTTGGTTGGCCAAGGAAGCATAGTAATTTGTTTTGGTAAGATTTATGGTATTTGTATTCCATAAATTTTGTGAGTTTTTATTCTTGTAGTGAAGAATTTCATATATTTTCTAGTTTGAAGTTTATGATTTCCTTGCTCATTATTGGATTCTCACCTTGTAGTAGTTGTGTAGTGAAAATCTTATAACAGGTTATTTGGATTGAAGAGTGAGATTCCTTGGTTGGACGCCCCATTGTTTCACTTCTTGAAGAACAAAGGACCAAGTTTCTCTTTCTTCACATACAAATTTTTGCATTTTAATTTTAGTTTTTTGAGTGTTTTAAATCTGATTTTAATTCTTATATACTCAAGTTCTTTGAAATTATTCATTTGAAAACTTTGTATAAATTTTGTATATATATTGCACTAACATACTAACTTCCCTAAAGTGATTTTAGGCACATTTTATCATTTTCTGTTTGCTGGTTTTTAGCAGGATAGTGAGAAAAAAAAAGAAAAACTCTACCAAATTTCAGTCATAGAAGAGTTTTAAGGCCACCCTAAAGGAAGAACTTCAAGGACATCTCAAGAAAGGGAAAAAACACGTTTTTTCTCACTCTTTTTACCTCTTTCTTTGTGTTGAAATTTCATCTTTTGTAACAAGTCCGAGGGAGTCTTTTGGACTTGATTTCTTGCTTTGCATTTTCAGATTAATCAAGTCTCATTTATTTGGCATCCATTGCTAGCAATAAAAGTTGGGCTTGCCCACCTTTGCATAAGCAATTGTTGATTGGTGCAGGTTTTAGATTAGTTAGAGTTTCATTTTGTTTTTATTTTATTCTTTATTTTTTGCTCGCACCTTGTAAGTGATTTGGCTTTGCCATCCTTGCAATATCGCATCGGCCAACATTTTTATTTAAAGTATTTGCTTATTTCCTTTTGCTCGCACCTCACAATCGAGTAGGCTTTGCCTCCGTTGTGATATCGCGCTTGGCTTGTTTTGTTTATTTTTTCTTTAAGGATAAAATTTACCACAAGCCTCGTTTTTTCCCCATATCCTCTCCCCCCGCCGGTTTGACCGATCTAGGGTGAGGAGAAAGGGCAAAGATTTGTTTTGGCTAGTTTAATAGGCACCCTGATAAGTATCTTCATTAGAAAGGAGAAAAAGAGGTTTGACCTGTGGAGCTAGTGGGGTAGAGGCCGTAGGGGGCTTTGTGTCACTTTGTGTCCTCCAATTGAGCACCCAGCAAGTTTCGAGTTTGACCCGTGGATCTAGGTAGGAACCTTGTGTTCCCATGTTGAGCACCCGACATTCTCTCTTTAATCGAAGGAGATAGTCTCTTAGGGTAGACATCTATAATAGTTCATTTCTTTGCAACAAACACGTTAATTCCCTAATTCAAATAGAGACAAAGAATTTACTAAAACTGACAGGACCACTTGCATCACATTGTTACAATCATTTAAATTTCTCTACTTTGTAATCACTTTATTTTAACTTACTCATTTATTGGAAATCATCATGTTCTTGTATATTTGTTAAGGTAAATGAGTTGATGCTTTAGAAAATTATTGGAAGTTGATTATTGTGACTCCATAGCCCAAGTAGAGACAGCACTGGTCATTTTGATTATTTGATTGTTTTTCTCTTTCATACATTACTGATTGATTGTTAAAGGGTTTCGCTTGACATTGAAATATTTGCATCACTGCACGTTGATTGTCATTTTTTGTAATTTACAACTCCTAGAAAACATTCTTTAAAAAAGGAACTTAGTAAGTAGGGACTACCCCCCCTTGCCTTTAGGAGTTGTCGTCTAAACGGAGGAGTTTAGAACCGAGGTGACAGTGGGTTCTCAACTCATAAGTTGCCCTTGGGAACACACACAGTTGTTGGGAGACTTACCCGTGTCCAAGTGTGTTTTAGGCAACAAAAGCTCTCTTTTTCTAGGAGTGATCCATATCTCACACATGCTTGAGCAAAACAACTAACATTTGTGATGCAGTTACATGGCTTGGTTTGGCATTGCGATTACGATCCTCCAAATGTATCAATGAGATTCACATCATTAACTTCCTTGCTTTTAAAAGTAAAGGTACTGATTTTCACATCTCACTATTTCATTGTATGATCACATGTATAATAGAGTTAAGTGTTATTATTGCATTGTATGAGTCAATAGGACCAATTCTATTTTTCAAAAAGGTTTAGGAACATGTGTAGGCTTGTTCGAGCAGAGCAAAAATCTATAAGATACTTTTGGCGGTGCTTGTCTTCAACCGTCTTGATTTGAAACTAAAAACAACACTTTTCCGCGTGACGTCATTCCTTATTCACCTCTTTTTATATGAAAGTGAACTCTATAATTACGATTGGTAGCTCCCCATTTCCTAGTAAATTTGTGGCTATAGTTGTACTTGCTACAAAGTAGTAACTGAATTACGCTAGTAAATATGGATCCCTAGGTTACCTAATCAATAGAAAAACCTTAGCTATCATATTCCCATATATCTCCCTTTCTCTCTCCTACGCTTTGTTGACTGCATCCTAAACCCAAGTTCTGGTTTACAATCCCCTTCTCTTCAATCTTATAGGTAACCCTAAATTTGATCTCACCCCCAGTGACTACTTCAGCCTAGGTCATTGTCTCGGGTAGGGCCCGACCCGAGATGATTTCTTTCTAAATAGAACAACTCATTGCCCCACTTCCTCATTTTCACTTCTATCGGTTGCCTGTCTTTGTTATTGCATGCCGTAAATTGTAGCTACAGGGTTGATCTCTCAATAATGATTGCCGCTCATCTCTTTCCTTCTCTAGGATTTTCTATCATCTCCAAGTCTCTACCTTTTCCTTCGCTAGGTCCAGCATTGACACATTTTACTTCTTTCCTTAGTTAGTGCTTTCGTAATGTCTTCTTTGCCTCTTCACTTTTTCCATCCTCGAGCTTTCTTTCTAGCTCCCTTTTTCTAGGACGAGTGGTCCTTATTTCACACGTTCTTGAGCAAGAAATCTAACGTTTGTGATGCAGGTACATGGCTTGGTTTGGCATTGCGATTATGATCCTCAACATGCATCAATGGGATTCGCGTCATTAACTTCCTGTGTTTTAAAAGTAAAGGTACTCTTTTCCACCTCTCGTGTTTTTCATTGTTTGATCACATGTATAATAGAGTTAAGTGTTATTTTGCATTTGATGAGAGATTAGGACCAATTATAATTTTTATGAAGGTTTAGTAAGATGTGTAGTCTTGTCTGAGCGTTGGAAAAATTTATAGCATACTTTTGGCAGTGCTGGTCTTTAGCCATCTTGATTCAACACCTAAAACAACACTTTCCCACGCGAATTCCTTCCTTATCCACCTCTTTTCATCTCCGAAGCCGAGCTTAATCAATACATGGTTGTTAGCTCGCATTTTGCTTGCTGATTTGTGGCTAGAGTTCTACTTTTGGTTAAGATGTAGGGCAATCACGATGGTAAATTTGAAGGACTAGGTCACTGTATCGTAAACCTGAGTTTTGGTTGACGATCCCCTTGTGTTCAATATTATAGCTAACTATAACTTTGATCTGACACCCAGTGACTGCTTCACTCCAGTTTGTTGTCGTGGTTAGGGACCGACCCAAGATGATTTCTTTCTAGATGGAACAAGTCATTTCCTCGCTTCCTCATGTTAAGTTCTATAAGTTGCCTATTTTTATCGCATTCCGTAGACAGCAGCTACGGGATCGATCCCTCGATACTAGTAGCCTCTCATATCTTTCCTTCACTAGAATTTTTTGATTATCTCCAAGTCTGTGCATCTTCCTTTGCCAGGTCTAGCACTTCCACATTTCCCCTCTTTCGTTTGTCCGTTCTTTCGTAGTGTCTACTTCTCCTATTCCCTTTTTCCATCTTCGCACGTGATTGGTAGCTTGCTTTTTCTAGGAGTGATCCATATCTCACACATGCTTGAGCAAAACAACCAACATTTGTGATGCAGGTACATGGCTTGGTTTGGCATTGCGATTACGATCCTCCAAATGTATCAATGGGATTCAGATCATTAACTTCCTTGCTTTTAAAAGTAAAGGTACTCATTTTCACATATAACACATATTTCATTAAATTTAGAAATATTTTATTACAAGGACAACCACATAATTGATTTTTTGGGTTATTTTTGAATTCTAGATCCACTGTTTAATTCCAAATTTAATGAAATATGTGTTATATCACTATTTCATTGTTTGATCACATGTATAATAGAGTTAAGTGTTATTATTGCATTGTATGAGTCAATAGGACCAATTCTATTTTTCAAGAAGGTTTAGGAACATGTGTAGGCTTATTGGAGCAAAGCAAAACTCTATAGGATGCTTTTGACGGTGCTTGTCTTACATCGTCTTGATTTGAAACCTAAAACAACACTTTTCCACGTGACTTTGTTTCTTATTCACCTCTTTTCCAGTGTTCCACCAAGTATCCAGGACGGGGGGGCGTGGGAGCGGGGAAACGCACATTGGGGATGTGTAGAGGCACCCCCAAATTTTGGGGTATTTTAGGGAGCGGGGGGGCGGGGGGGCGTCGGGGTCTTTAAATTTTAACATAGGGGGGGCATCTCTAAAATTATTAATTAATAAAAATAAATACATGCTAAATTGAAATTCATCATTGTGAAATGTAAACATGATATTCAGCTCACACTAGGAACATACTAGCAGTCTAGCACTGATCATGCAATTCTGCAAATGAAAATGACTTCAATCTAACCAATGGCAATCAGATCTCAAATATAATGTAATTTTGACCTTATACAGAGTTCGTAGGAGGCTAAAGATGGCTGTAACAGCTGTAGATGACACTCAAGATGGTATAGAGAGTTGGCTGTAGGAACACTGTCTGATATAAATGCCAAATAGGGTGAAATAAGTCTTCAATAAGCAGATTACAAGTTCTTTTACATCCTCTCTCCCTTCATGAACTTTGTTTGGGAGATTCTTCTTCTCTTATCTGTCAACGTATATAGGCATTCTTTTGTTTAGTTTGTCTTGATGGTTGAACATATCATCATTCACAAACATGTAATCCTTTGTGCCATAATGGTGCATTATTGAAATTTCCTAACCCTAGGTGATTGTTGTTCAAATTTTCTCAAATTAAACAAATCAAATTTTGAATTATTTAAACACAGAAAATTAATTTCCGAATGTAGCAAGAATCACACAATAGCTAGAATAGTAAACAGTGGAAACATAAATTAAATACACAGTGCACACATACATAGATGATCTCTCCTTCTAATCAACTTCTCATTCCTTGATCAAAGCTTACAAGGCAACCCCTACAGTCTGCTAAACCAGCAACTGTACAGTCAACAGAATTACCTCCAAACAGAAGCGCATTACCTGTGTAAGAGAGACAATGTACAATAGTATGGCCTATGTATGACTTGCTCTTTTCCTGTCGTTTTTGGACAGCAAATAACTCCCCTCTCCACAACACAGAAACACACCCTGGCAACAAACAAAGACTGTAATATTACTCCTTTGATGAGCACAGCCCCAAGCATGGAAAAATGAATGGCATTGACTTTTAAATAATAAATAACTTCCATGCATGAGATCGTGAGCTCTCACAAGAGCTGTAAGCTACAGATGTTGAATAGATAGATCGCAGCCCACTTCTTGTGTATATGACAGCCATAATAAAATTAAAATAATGACAGCCATATTTATTATAAACTATTAAACTCAGGCTTACTCAATAGTCTGACTCCTCATGCCACAGCTCCAGTTCTTCCACGACTCCGGCAAATGGTCACAGCCTGCTCACGGGCTCACGAGTCACAACTCCGGTAGATGGTATTGGTCATAGCCTGCTCATGAGCTCTCATGGTCTCACCACATCGGCCAGCACACAAACGGTCCACGGATTGTTGATGTTCACAGGTCGAGGAGAAGCTCAATGCGGCCGGTTCAGAACGAGGAGGTAAAATAAATAGGTAAATAAG
>LPNX010057864.1:0-97446 GCA_001517045.1 Pseudotsuga menziesii | reverse complement strand
CTGAGTCATCAATCCCTACTTAGGATTAAGTTTAACATAATGTTTCAGAAAATAATAAAACAAATTACATAATTTTACAAAATTGGGGTATGTGACAATTGCCACATACAATATACATAGATTAGAATATCCATGATGAAGATATATAAAGGACCATGATATCCATAATGGATGAAGATATATAATAGATCAAAATCTCCATAATGGCTAGAAATGTCTGACATATACTAGAATCAAGTCACAAGAGCTGAAATCTCATGAACAATGGCACGATCAAGGAGGTAGCATATAAGAGATGCCACCAATCTAGAAAGTATTCTACACAAACCGCCACGAGTACATGTCCTACTATGTGAATAGAGGTGTCTAGGTCGAACATAGTAGTCCATCGTCTGATTACCGGTCATTGATGTATAACGTTAATAGACACGAGATCACCCACCGATAATGAAAATGGGAATCAAGGTACTAGAGTGAAAACTAACAAGTGTGAATAAGTGTGTTGAGGTCGAACACTTGAGAGGATCCATCGATTAGGGGACATTAATGTATTCCCAAAGACTTTCGATGGCGAGAGAACTTGCCACTGATGACTGCAACTCTCAAGCCACTCAAAACTGAATCTAGATTCCAATCCCAGAATAAATGATCTCAATTCTATGAGATGAAATACACTAGAAGGAGGGCGTTAAAGCATCCCCCATAATCCAACACGAGGTACTCAACAAAGCTATATAATGTGGAAGGACTCGATCATAAGGTGCATGAACCAGTAACTGTACTAGGAATGACCGACATGCAAAGTCAATATAACTGAGGAATGGATGACTCAGGCTTCAACTTCCTTCGAACAAGAGCATAACCGTGTATGATGACTGAATAGAGGCAACATAGACTCGATAAACAAACTGGGACATCTCTGCGACATAGGAGGCATCGACAGAGGCTCCATAGGGACTAGAATCTTAACTAGTCGGTGGAGATAAACTCAGATAAATGAGTACAACTCCTAAAGTCAAACTATAACCCAACCAATGGATGTGATATACAGTGCTCTATTCGAAGGTGACATGACTCGACAGCTGCCACAGATAACATCTTTCCTTGTCCGGATTTTTGGTTTTTTGATTTGTTTGGACTTTTTCAATTATTTAAAAAGCTTGAAAAAGAATAAAATTGCTTTATAGTTACAAACTAGGAGGAGACAAATGTCATAAGGGAAAACAAACTAGTTCCAAGTAGTGGAACATACCTATGCTCAATGCAAGGATACATGTGTAGGATATCGACACTTGAGGGAAAATCCCCTCCTAGTAAAAAGGGAAACAAGCTGTGAAGGATATAAAAAATGGCTCTGCATGGCTAGATATGAGACAAGCTCAGGATATATGGCTGAAACGCAATGTCAGGGGAGCTGGCATAAAGCTCAATAAGGTAGGAAAATCTCATGATAATGCATTCACAACTTGACATGAGAGAGTCCTAAGGGAAATAGGCCAGCAAAAGATCAAGAGGAGTATGAGGCTCTTGCGAAATGTCATGGCATTACTATACAGCAAACTCCCACACCCTAAAGGAGAAAACGTCAACATGGGCACCAAATGCAAATAAGGTGCTAACTAGGGTACCCATGTAAGGTGAAGCTCTACCACTCATATCATGTCATTTCTAAAGCAGCAAGAAGGTTCCGTGACAAAATAGAGTGGGTTCGTACCTTAGGTTATGATGAAATGGTCATAAGGTCATGAAAAATAAAAACAGTGATGAAACCTAACCTATATGCCAGTTTAGACATGATACCTGAGATCGACATGAACGGGTCAATCCAATGGCTGAAACGGCACTGAAAAAGGTCCTCTACATCATGAATTATGTCAAAAACAGTCCAAAATGGTTAGAAAATGTCGAAACTATAGGAAAGGGGGTCAAAATTTTCAAATATTTGAAATTTTTCTATAAATAGTAAACAATTCAAAATATTATAAAACATTTGAAACTTTTACCCATTTGAGCTCAGATTTTCCACAGCGAATTTTAGGAGATCCAGCTGGCGGAATCCACTACCGTTTCTTCCAGGTATTAATCCATGCTCTTCTCTTTCATTTTGATGCAATTTTTATCAAATTCCATGGTCAATTAAGCTTTCTAGGACAAACTAAAATGGGCGCTGCGGCCCACATAGAAATTGGGGGTTTTTCCGCGTATAGGGATGGATATACGTGAAAAATGCCCCAAACCCACGTACATACGTGGATGTCTTGAAAATAGTCGCGTATGAGGCTACGCATAAGGTTTTTTCAATAATCTAATCGGAAAATTTTCAATTTCTTGTGTAGGATGGTCCTAGAGTGGAGAGAGCATGAACATGGTGAGGTAGAGGAAGTAGTAAGGGCCGATCTAATGGCTCAACAAGCTCTATGTGCATGTGCACTCTACAAGTTTTGGTGTCTTGGTGGTTTGAGGGCCAAACCAAGACTAATACAAATGCTGGTGGATTATTGGGATCTAGACTCAGAGTCCTTCCATATGGATGGGATGTCCCTCACTATAGAGGTGGAGGACATATATTTCATTACAGATCTTTCTAGATGAGGGGAAGTAGTGAACCTTCATTCTTGTGGTGGGCAAGGAGGTGGCCTGACTATCGACGAGTACATTGCGGTGTATTGCTATCCAAACATAGAGAAGGTGGGGAGTCAGGTCCCTACCAATGCTATACAGGTGCTGGGTCTAAAGGCCATACTATTGACATTGGGCAGGATGGCAGGCTTGGCATCACTCCACTAGGCCTCGCGGCCTCGGATGTTCTATGGAGTGGAGTGCCTGAGACCCATGATTTATGACTGGAGCACTACCCTATTGAGCAACATGAAACATTAGCTCAGTGAGTGTAAGGCAGGCATAGTGCGAAACTTTGGGTTCAGCAGTATACTGAGCATGTTTTTCTTCGAGCGTGTTCCAGGATTGAGCCCTAGAGTGGATGTTCCTCTTCATGGGGTTCGAGATATGTCCCAATGACATTGGGAAGATGCGATGCATAGACTGGGGGTTGGTAGGGTTGCCATTCCCTATCCAGCTTAGTTCTTTCCATGGTGGCAATGACAGATAGTTGCCATCGATGACTACCCCTATGCGGGGATAGATTTTCGAGGGGACTTGAACATGCCGCTATCACCAGGATTGGCATATGGCGATATAGGTAACGAATCTCAACCCTCTCTTTTTTAAATTTTTTGAGTTATTTAATTTTTTTGTGTTTTCTGATTATATGGAATCAAAAGACATATTTTTGCGTGACAATACATAGTGACATCTACCATTTGTGTGCAGATGTGGGACCATGGCTGCCAGAAGGCTTCCCTTGTCAT
This sequence comes from Pseudotsuga menziesii, assembly GCA_001517045.1. NCBI lineage: Eukaryota > Viridiplantae > Streptophyta > Pinopsida > Pinales > Pinaceae > Pseudotsuga > Pseudotsuga menziesii. Next base: position 94,078 of record LPNX010057864.1, on the reverse strand, counting down.
AGACGAAGGGGAAGAGGAGATGATATCACGGGTGTGGATGCGGAGCAGATGCTCCAGAGAATTCATACCAATTTTGTGAGGTTGACACATAGGGTACCCAAGGCACAAGTCGAGGACTTGCTTGAGGTTATGCAACGCCAGGTGGTGGGTGTACCACGCGGATGGGTGCGATTATTTCGACGGTTAGCTAGAGCCGTAGTGACCTTCCATGATCACAACCCTCCTCCTCCTCCACAGGATTAGACACCTAGGAGTGTATACATTTTTTACTACCGTGTATTGTATGTTGGTGGCTCGAGAGCCCCAATTTTGTATCATGACACTATGTACTATCACATTTTTGGATGTTTATATAAAAAGTTTTATGGTGATTGGTTTATTTATTTACATGGGTAAAAATTGTGTTTGTGATGAATTTACTGTGAATGAAACAAATGCCAATCTAACACGTAGTTAGCATATGAGTCAGCAACTTGATTATTAATTCTTGGAATGTGTATATATGTTATATTGTCAAATTGCAGTTCTAATAATCTCACACGTAAGAATCTTCTCAATAACATCGTATCTCTAACATGGTACAAACCATTTAGTTGTGACACTACTAACTACGAATCAAGACATACCTCAAGAGAGAGAACACCATGTGAGATGGCATCCCGTAGAAGCTCAATAATGGCACTATATTCAGCAACATTGTTGGAAGATGGCTGCAGACATATGCCTCCTGAAGATAGTACCTGACCCATAGGAGTATAAATCACCCAAGCAGTAGAGGCTAAGTGTTGAGTGTGACATCTTGCACCATCGACGAATCCTATGTAGGTGGAATATTCCATTGACATCTGCCAAAATAAATGGAAACTAATCATAAACCCAATCACAATAAGAAAAAGACCTAACTATGTAAAATTGTACACTAATATACAATAAGTAGCCTTGGATTAAAATCATGCATAGTACTTCTTGAGATAGAGCCCATTTCTAGGCTCCGCCAAGGTCGTTCCTTCGTAATCCACTAACTCATAAGCACCCTTCTTTAACACACGTTTGACCACATAAGGACCCCACCACATAGGATTAAATTTCCCTTCCCCCAAGGGTTCTTTCGGTTGATCCCACAAAAGGACCAAGTCTCCCTCACTAAACCTCCTTGGATGGATAGACTTATCATATTGGACCTTTACGCGATGTTTATTGACTTCTAGAGCCACCAAGGCATCTTGATGTTGCTCATCAAGTTGCTCAAGGTGGACCAAACACTCCTTCAATGGTGAAGTGTCTGGTAAGAGTTCTACAGCTAGCTTCAAAGAAGGAATCTCCCATTCAACCGGCAATAACGACTCCACTCATACAACCTCTGATGGCATGTGTGTGAACTGGAGAAACTGAATCCCCCACTTGGGCCTCCACCACCTCAATCCTCCATCTCTCGATAGCAAGCTCACAAGCAAAAGGCAAGCTTGGGAAGAACACAAAAGTGCTCCAAGGGACAAAGGGATGCAGACTCAAGCATAAGTTCTGGAAACAATGGACTATTGTTTCTTTGTTCTCAATTCTCTCATATGCCTTCAATGTACCATAGAGTTCCTTATATATCTTTTCAAAGGGGTAATGAAAGGTCGAATCCAAGCGATCACAAGGCATAGGGAAGGCCAGGAGTCAAGTGAGTCGGATCCATGTCAAGGAAAACTCCAAAAGATTTGGATTTTTGTACACATCCCGATGTATGTGGTTTTAGGGGTCAAACCCGCGTATATACGCGATTATAGGTTTAAAAGTCGAGTGTATCATTTTTCACATGTTTTTAGGGATGATCAAGGAAACATTAAAGGACAAAAAATGGTCCACGGGGTCTAAAGGGTCTACAGCAGAATAGGGGAAGGCCATACAAAGTGTGATTTACATGGAGTGGTAAAATCAGCTATAACAAAGGGACATTACAAATTGTCCAGTCATTATAGGTTTAACATTTTCCATCCTGGCCGGATTACCAATGGTAAAGAAGTCATCCTTACCCAAAGGTTGGGAGATATATCCTTTGTACACTTTTATCCTTTTTCGAGATTAGGAGACTACATACAAAAAAGAGACCAAAATGGAGTCTTCTTCCTGTTTTCAGCCTCTCTAAACATGAAAACACCATTGAGAATTTACTTTCTTGGGCTCACTAAAAATCCACAAGATCGTGTCATAATAGTGTCTTTAGGCACCTCTATATATGATATTACAGTATGGAAACTTCCCCCTACTGGTTCGCCTTTGTTTAGAGTATTCTTTGATGAGTATTCTTTGCATCCCCTGGATATCACTAGTCCAGTTACTTCCCTCAATATTTCACATTTATAGTTATCTTCCCGGTATTATAGCTATGATCCCTCTCACATGAGTCAGTTTCATTTGCTGCCAGGTCCTCCCTATCGTCATACTCTAAACAAATGAATTTTGAGACCCCCATATTCCCCTGTCCATGTTCCCCTATTCAGTGTCTCAGTCCCCAGATTGGTCCACATCTTTTGTTATCCCCCTTGCGCTTCTAGTCAAGGACACATCATTTCCTCGATTAGTTGTAGGTCTCCCTCTATCAACAACAACACATCTATTTTAGAGGATAGACCTATAGTTCCTTGTATCTTGGTTTCATCCACCTCATTTATGAGTTTCTTGGACCACTTGATAGGATTCATTAGTGCCTCTCAGGATGGTTGTGTCTCACGTGCTCGACTTCAGCTACATCATCACACCATTGAGATTCTTATAGGGTATTGGTCTGTTCATTATTTGGTCAAAGACCCCGGTCGTCACATGTCTCTAGCACATTAGTGAGTCTACTATGGGACCCACATAGTTTCATGTCCCTTGTGATTTTCGGTCTGCGTTGGTCACAATGTTCGGTAGCCCCCAGTGTTGTGCCTCCATGTATCTCCAGTACTTGATGCTACATATTGTACCATATATATTCTGACTCTCAGTCATTGATTCCATACATATGTATAGCTCTAGATTCAACAGAGCATCAATTGTGATAATATTACATTCCATGCAAATGCCATTGTTCCTATGTATTAGTTCTTCAGATCAAGATTGTATTCAGCCTCTCATTGAGGCCACCATTATGGATCAGCATTTGTATATGTATTGATCGAATCCCATGTTTTTGAGCCTAGATCCCATTATTTATTCTTTTGACATTTCTACAAGCATGGGGATGCCCACCTCGTCCATAAACATGTCACACATCACATGTATCTCATCCATTTTTTAGGAACCATTAATAAAAAACCAAAATCCACCGTGGTTCGAATGAGGAAGCTCCAGTTCTACATAGGTCTCTCGATTCTCTCCACTATTCCCATGATCCTATGACATATGTCTTCCATACAATGAGCTCTTGCCCTCACACATCAAGCGGCAATCTATTAACGCAAAAGAATGTTCACCTAGCTCTACATGATCTAAACCACATACATACATCATATTCCTACCATATTTCTTTTACTTTTGACCTTCACAATTGTATTTCCACAAAAATGGTCCAAAACATTATTATTTACTATGGTTTGCCCTCACTTTCTCCATAAATGGGTGAAAAGCCTAAAAACGGGTCAAAAAACCCTAAAAATGGTTCAAAACCCCTAAAAAGGGTGTAAGAACCATAAAAAGGAGTAAGGACAATAAAAACATAGGAAAATACCATGGGTAACCACATTGGGTCAAAAAACCATACAACCAATCTATAAATACATTGAGAAGGGCTCTCACAAAATACATTTTTTCTCATTTTTCATTTTGTGAGTATGCTGGGACACCTTTGCTCTCAGGTATTCACACACCCTTTTGCCATCATCCCATCGCCATACAATTTCCACATTGTACATCTATACATTCTCTGTACCCACCTGGATACCATTGGAGAACCAGCCTATGGAGAGGTGGACCACTTCCAAGGATGACCACGGTGGCCCACTTTACAAGAAAGGAGGTATACTTTTGTTTGTTTGTATTTATTTAGTTTAGTCGTTGTCTATTCAAAAAATGTTAAAAATATTTTCTTTGTGTTACTAATCCAGTTTGCTATTGTATTTTTCCATGAACTCTTCCTTATGATCTCATTGATCTAAGGCTGGTGCTTTTGCACATAATAGGGGAGAAATCCCTGTTATAGTACTTTGTCACATTAGGCAAAAGTCTATTATTTTATGATAATAATTTCCTAGTTCGTTTTATTCTTTTGATCCAAACGAGTAACAAAATCCGCTTAGTACATACTCTTATATATATGTAATCACAATACATGCAACCATGAACTTGTCTTCCAATACATTAACTACGCATTCGCTTCTTATACGCCTTATTTATGGTACTAGTTTGATCCATATTAGTTAAATGCATGTATCCAAATTTTTTAGTTTTAATGCATCCCTTAGCCTAACATTTAATTAAGTGGTAAGAGTGATCTTCCACCACTTTAAGGTGATTGGATTTATATCCATGGAAGCTATAAATTTTAATTATGGTAAAATTAGATTATGGATATATATTTAGTTACTTTAAGAAATTTTTATTATTATTTTATTAGAAGAAATTCATAATTTGTTTTTATCTTTTGATCCAAATAAATTGGACACCCCTTAATAGATACTCTTATATATATAATAACAATACATGCAACCATGAACTTGTCTTGCATTACATTAACAAAAATAAATTGGACACCCCTTAATAGATACTCCTATATTATATCATGACAATACATGCAGCCATAAACTTGTCTTCCATTACATTATCAACTTATATTGTTTTTTGTATACACCTTATTTTAAGAGTCTAAGTATACCTCAATATCATTAGTTTTATCATTTTGATCATTTCCATAATAAAATTGATATAAGATAACATAGCAATATTAAGTATATAATAGAATTTGAAACTTCACAAATATGAACTTTAAAGTAAAAAAGCCATCATATAAGCATTTTCTAAGTCACACTATTATTATTTTTAAAATTTAAGAAAGAAAACTAGATAAGATTTGAAACCTCTAGTAGCATTATTGTTTACTAAACATGTTTTTAGTGTAAAAAACATGGGGGACATATAAATATGTATCTCTGTTTTAAATGTATTCATTATTATTAACTTTGTCATTTAATTTTTATTTTTGATAAACTTATTTTAACTAATAAACTAAATCTAAAAAATACTATTATCATTACTTTTATTAAATAATATTTAAAAAAAAATGAAACTAAATGAAACAATAAAACTCAAACTTAAACTTACTTACATATCGTTATCGAGAGAAAAAAAAATATCATAAGATGCCTTACTTAGAAAAATATCTAAAGACAACATTGACATTGATATATGTGAACTCCTTTGTCATGTAAAATATTATTTTCTATGTGTCAACTTAAAATAATAGTTGCTAGATGTCAACTCCTTTGCGAGGTAAACTAGTAGTGAATGCACATCAATTTTCATGGGAATGCACATCAATTTTCATGGGGGTTACTTTTATGCTAACTTCTTTGTGTGGTACACTGCTGGTTGATGAACTCAAACTTACTTCCAAATCGTTATACATAAAAAGGAAGAAAGAAGATTTCCTATAAGATACCTTACTAAAAAAGGGGTCTAAAGACAACATTGACATTGATATATGTCAACTGCTTTGTCATGTAGTTTCTATGTGTCAACTTAAAATGATAGTTGTTATATGTCAACTCCTTTGTGAGGTAAACTAGTGGTGAATGCACATCAATTTTCATAGGGGTTACTCTTATGTCAACTAGTGGTACACTACTAGTGGATGCACATTAGTATCAGTTTTCATCTTATGTCAACTAGTGGTACACTACTGGTGGATCCACATTAGTATCAGATTTCATCTTATGTCAACTAGTGGTACACTAATGGTGGATGCACATGAGTATCAATTTTCATGGTGGTTTCTCTATGTTAACTCCATTGTGAAGTCAGCTAGTGGGGCATGTACATTAGTCTCGATGTAGAGGAGAAAAAAAGCAATACAATTATTATCACTCAAAAGGGCGGTCATTGTACCAATAAAATACACTTGTCCTATGTGACAAGTGTAGTGGCTCAAACTCCTATAAGACTGCATCCCCTCAACTTGCACATGCGTTGTGAGGACTAAAGGACTATCTTGTCACATTTTGGTTGGAGACATCTATCCACTAAGAAAGAAAAGGTTGGATTCAAGTAGATTGAGGTTCAAGAATTGGGCATGTATTACTTACAACTCGAGACACGTAGGTCAAAATTCTTCATTATCTCCTTTACTGGTGAGGTGTTGGTGGAACTGAAATGCTTCAGGTGAGATGGCTGCACCAAGTTTTGACTATCCAGCTATAACTAGGTGAGATGACTACACCTAGTTTTGACTATCCAACTACAACTAGGGCTAGTCTTGTCTGTCCTTGGGAACGTGAGTCATTTCACGTGAGGATAAAAGCATGACAGGTGGAGCAATTAGGAGATTCTTGAAACTTTCTAAATGAAATCACTTTATCTGTCATATTAATACGAATCCATATGCATATGACTATGATTACAACCACTCAACCACAATCAAGATTTTCATGTTCAAGTCACCTTGGGGAGTTAATAATGTTCATGTTCATGTTCATGTTCATGTAAGAGTTAATAATTTAAGATAACACACTTCATCATTTATATTTGATAAGTTACTTGAATTAAAGTATTATTGGTGTTATTCATTATACATTAAGATATAATATAATAATAACTTTTATTTAGGTTTAATGTGGATGGTTGAAAGGATAAATTTATTTTTGAAAGGATAGATGGAGTGGACAAGGTACCATTAATCTCATTTTCATTTATAGACTTGAGGGTGGAATCATTTATATTCGAAAGAAATAATTAAACAGTAGTTAATTGGGTTAAGTTTCATGTTCAAGATGATAAGTTTATATCTTTGTTATATAGCTTATAATCTAGCTTGTAACATGGTTTTTTTTTTTATAAATTAATTAGTTTTCATTGTATATCAATTAATTAGCTTTCACAAGATATTAATAATCTCATTTTTACTTATTATGTACTTATTATGTATTTGATAGTAAGATATATGTCTTGAAATATTTTAGTTTGAATAAAGTTTAACTTATATGATTAAGGGGAAAGAATGTTATTATTTTCACCTAGATTTAAATCTTGTGAATTGAATTTATAATGATTTATATAGTCTTTTGAAATTTAACTTGTTCACTAATTTCATGATAACTTGTTTAAAGTCAATTTGGATTTTAAACAAATAGTGTGTTATATATATATATTAATTAATAATAAATAATAAGTATAAGAAATCACCTATCTTTGGTTTATTTGAATGATGTTTTATTTTTAGATAAATAAGGTTTTTAAAATAATTAAAGGGAATTAGACTAAATATTTTTCAAAATGCTATTTTTACAATTGAACATGGTGAAAAAATGCTTAAGATCATTATGGTTTTCATAAGTCAACAGGATTTGAAAATTAAATAAGTTATGAAAAAAATGAACTTACATTTTATCTTATTTAGGATAGGACACATTAAAATGAAAGTCCAGTTATCTTCAACCTTTTTTATATCAGAATCGTACACAATATTTCGTTCTAAAGGGTTTTTTTGTTGGTATAATCACTAGTTTCACTATGGAGGACTTTGACCTCATTTTTAGTCAACTAAAGTAGAATCACAAAACTTCATTCATTCCTTTTGCATATTATGCTTAATATTTTAATATAACATAATGATCTACAACATTAAGTTCGTTAATCATGTGTTTTGAACTTTCTTGTATGATAACTCAATGTCTTGTTAAACAAAGCATACCCAAACACCTAAACCACACTAGAATTCATAAGGTGTATGCTTAGTTGTCTTAGTTTTTCTATTATAATTCAAATTTATTAGGAGCTTTATCTCAAAGAATAACAAGTACAACAATTTACATAAGATAGATAAGATACACAAGACACAAATATTTTCCTCGGGGAAACCATAAAAGAGAAAACCACGCAAGCTTCCTCAGAATAGTTGTCACTAAGACTTATTATTCATGGAAAAACCCATGAATAATAAGTCTTATGCAACTCTCTCTCTCTCTCTCTCTCTCTCTCTCTCTCTCTCTCTCTCCTTATGCAAACTTGAGTGAGTGAGTGTGTGTCTAAATCAGGGAGGGTTCCTCCCTATTTATACACATCAACTCTTAACCTAGTAGGGCCAACTTTGCCTAGGGATATTAAAAAATTATACAATTTATTATATTCATCTTGGGGACTATTTCCACGCCTTTCAACAAAGGGATTACGTCAATGACGATATACAATAATGAAATCCTGAATAGAGAGAAACACATCTCTGATGGGGGTAAACAAATATAAAATGATAATATCTTCCGAAGTTACAAATACAACAACACTCCCTCTTAATTAGGAAGGTATTATCTTGCCACAGTAATCAACACATTTGGTCATGTCATCGTCGTTGAATCATCATCATTGTTGTTGTTGTACTCCTCATATTTTCGACCATTGAATAATGACATCTGTCGGATCTATCCATCATAGGAATTTTTTACAGAGCCAACCATTTTTCATGATAGGTGTAGTCCTAGTCCTCATATAGGTATTCATCATATCCATGAGCAATCCATCACATAGGTATAGCCCATGACCATACATTACACCGTCATTGCAATCACTTGTGTCTCCTACCATCATCTCATCGTATTTGGATCATCTCATCATAATACAAAGAGAAAATCCGATATGCACACCACGTGTCCAGAAAACCACATGCATTCTACATGCATTGGAGCATGCCAAGACTCATTACATCTCAAAGACAACCTATGTATACCACTATGCAAGAATTACCTAGGAGCACACCAAGTGCATTGTATCTCTCCATGTTCATCCCACACTCTATCAACATAGGAGCATGTCTGGACTCTTTACGTCTCCAAGACAACGTGTGTCTTCCACTATGCGAGAATCGCCTAGGTGCACACCAAGTGCCTTGTGACCTCTCATCATATCCAACATGGGAACAAATAAGCACTGATTAAATCCATAGCCTAACCTATGTACTACACCAGGACTGATTACATCCAAGGACAACCTTAAGGAATCATTACATCCAAGGATAACTTGTGTTCTACGCCAGGACTAATTACATCCAAGGATGACCTTCCAGGACTCATTACATCCATGGATAACCTACGTAATACATCAAGAATCATTACATCTGAGGACAACCTGATAGGACTAATTATGTACCGGGACAACATGTGTACTACACGAAGACCGATTACATCTGGGGACAACCTGTATTCCTTCCCATGTGATATCTTGTACTAGCACATCTGCGTCTTCTGATCTCTCATCATCTATAGAATGGGAGCATGCCAGGACTAATTACGTCTGGGGACAACCTGCGTTTTCCATAATGCAAGAGCTCATCACTCCCTCTTCTTAGGGTCCTCAATTTGAATAACACCAAGTATATTTTTGAAGTACATGAACTTGACTCTGGCTAGAGGCTTGGCCAACACAATGAATATTTGCTTGTCTGTCACAATGTATTAGACCTTCACTACTCTCTACAACATATATCGGATATAGTGATACTTAATATTGATATTCTTTGACTTTTCATGGAACACTGGGTTCTCTGACAATTTCATGCAACTCTGGTTGTCGCAAAAGATACAAGTCACCTCTAACTCAAGATCAAGCAAATCATATAGTAGCTTTTGAATCCATACTTCTTCACAACTAGCCAATCAGGATGCAACATACTCTGCATCAGTTGTACTTAGCGCCATGTAGGACTGCTTCGTGCTAAACCAGGAGACCATTATGAATCCCAAATTGAAGCATCATCTCAAAATTCTCTTCCTATCACTAGTGTTGCCTTCCCAACTTGAATGAACATAACCGTGTAGGTTAGTCTTCTGATTCACATCACACTTGATCCCATAGTAAAGGTTACCCTTTAGGTACCTCAATACATGCTTTGCAGCAATCAGGTGAACATGCCTCAGATATGTCAGGAACTGGCTCAGGGTTTTCATGGCAAAGCATGTGTCTGGTCTCATATTTTTTAGGTACATCAATGAACCAATCATCTGACGATACATCATGGCGTCAACTCTCTCTGATGAATCACCACACAATAGATTCACATTCGATTACATAGGTGTGGTTATCGCCTTGCATTCCAACATTCATGAATCTCTTCAAAATATCCATTGCATACTTTCCTTGACCAAGAAAGATCCCATCCGCAGTCTACCACACCTCCATGCCTAAGAAGTAGTACATTATTCCTAAGTATTTCATCTCGAGCTTAGTGGCAAGTTTACTCTTTACATCAACAATGATTTCATCCCCTCCTATCAAAAACATGTCATCTACATATAATAGGAGCATCACCGATATCTCTCCTTCAACCTTGAAGTAAAGGTTGGAATCTTATTTACTCTTGGCAAAGACTAATCTCATCAAGAATTTTTTCATCCTATAGTACCATGTCTTGGGTACTTGTTTCAATTCGTACAAACGTTTCTTCAATTTGCACACATGAGTATTCTCATCATGTGTCTCAAATCCTAGTGGCCGCTCCATGTACACTTCCTATTTGACTACACCATTCAAGAATGTTGCCTTGGTGTCCATCAGGTGTACCTTCAATTTCATTCTTATAGCCAATGCATGTATAGATTGATATAAGTGTATCTCACTACAGGTGCATACGTATCCTCGTCCTCTATGCCTTCTTTCTAGGAGAAGCCATGCACCACAAACCTTTCCTTTTCTTTTTCAAGCTACCATATGAAAAATGATTGATCTTGTAGATCCATTTTGAATTCACGACAAAATTCCCTTCCAGTCTTAGAACTATCTCCTAGACATCATTTTTCATAATCGAATATTACTCCTCAATCATGAAATCCTTCCATTCTTTCTTTTCTTCAACCTCTTCATAGTTCAAAGGTTATTTATCAATCATCTCACATAGAAGGGCCACATAGTTCTTATATGGTCTAGGTATTTTCCTTTCTCTATTCATCCCATCTAGAGTGCGATACCTTTCTGCATCTTGTATTAGCTCTCATACCCATGCTATTTTTCTTTTGTGGGATTTATTATCATGAAGTGTTTCTACAGGCCCTTGAGGTTCTTCCCTATCGTGATATTCATGATATTATGGAATTTCTTCTTCCATTTCCGTATCTTGGACTCTGGTTGCTTCAGTTTATTTGACCTCTTAAATAGGTAGTTTTACAGACCTGGATTATGCTAAGTCTTCGTAAAATGTTACGTATCTTATAATTTTGATCTTCTTAAATCCTAGGATCTATATTCGGTAGGATTTTGAAGTGTCACTGTATTCTATGAGTATTCCTTCCTTCTTGAAGAATTGATCTTGGTCCTTTTTTCCTTTGGGATGTCTATGTACACTAGGAAACCAAATATTCTAAGATGGCTAACTTCCGTTTTCTCTCCTCAGAAATCCTCTTCAGGAGTCTTTTTGTCAAGTACTCAGTGAGAAATATGGTTTTGTATGTACATAGTTATCCTTTCTACTTCTTCCCATAAGCGCATCAGAAGATCCTAGTCATGTAGCATTTCTTTCTCTTCTTCCATTATTTTCATGTTCTTTTATTCTGCAACACCATTTTGTTGAGTATTGTATGGAGTGCTCAACTCCCTCTTAATACCATATTCTCTACAAAATTCCTTGAATTCTTTCAAGGTGAATTATCCAGCATTATCTGACTGTAGAGTCTTTATCTTCCTTTCATTGTGATTTTCAACCAAGGATTTGAATTCCTTGAACTTGTTGAATACTTCATTTTTCCCATTCAAGAAATATATCCAATCGTTACAGTAGAAATCATATATAAAGGAAACATAGTATACATACCCTCTTAGTGATTTGGGTGGCATGGGACTGCAAACATCACAGTGGACTATATCCAATATTCCTTTTTCTTTTCTTTTACTCCTAGGAAATTTCTTCTTTGCGTTCACTCCTTGCACACATCCCTTACAAATTCCTTCATGTTCTGTCTCTATTTATTGAATTCCTAAAACTTATTTCCTTGCAATCGGTAGTGATTTATAGTCACATTTGTAAGCCTTTTGTTACAAGTTCAGTTTGTTCTATATAGTTATGAACGAATGCTTGTTCATGTGGTCCCTTCAATTTTTACAAGCCCCCCTCTTGCTCTCCAATCACTATTGTATCATCTAATGTATTTCCTTTTGGTCACATTAGGACTTGGAAATCAAGGAATGAAACCCTTATTCATTTGCATCTAGTCCAGAGATGGAGAGAATATTATTCTTCAATCATGGAAAATATAACACATTTTCATCTTCAAATATTTCCCAGAGTCTAGATTGTAGGAAGCTTCTCCACTTCCTTTTATGGGGTATTGATAATCATTCCCAAGTTTCACCTTATGATGTGACTCATGCTCATATATATAGACGAATGATTCTTTGTATCCATTCATATTTTTCGATCCCCCACTATGTACAAGCCAATCGATTCTTCCATGTGATATAGTGCCAATGAGTGTTGAGATTAGGACACATTCTTCATCACATGAAGAATCAATTTATTCTTTGAGTATCTTTGTTGTTGGTTAATCATATTCAGTGTTGTGAGCATGATGTGTTTTCTTCTTTGACTTCTTGTTGAAGGAGCCTCTATTTTTGGGACAATATCTAGAGTCATGTCCCTTCTCATCACAAGTGTAGCATAGAATGTTCGAAGGATCTCTTCTAAATTTCTTTTTTCTTTTGTGATGACAGTCATCCCTTTTGTTGTGATGGTGATCCTCCTTATTTCTATGATATCTTCTAGTGTGAAGTGTGAGATCTTGATATTCAGTTGATCCCATCTTCTCTTATTTTGTTATGAGCTGAACATCTTCTTGTATTCATTCTTCCCGGAGTTTGCTGAAAGTGATCAACATCCTTCTAGCACGTATTCCTTGAATGAATGTATCCCATTATCTTCAGAGACCATTCAAGGCGGTTATAACAATATATCCTTCTTCTACATTCTCTTCATCTGCTTCAATTTGTTCCTTGATTTCATCAACCCTTGTGATGTAGGATTGCATGGTATCTGAGTTTTGTATCTTCACATTCTTCAGTTGGTTCCTTAATGTCATCTTTTGGTTGATGTTCTTTCCTTCGAACAACTTCATCAAACCAATGAACACTTACTTATGTGTCTTTAACGATGACACATGGGGTATGAGATGATCCTTAATAGAATATGCAATGATTCTCTTGGCCTTGAACAAGTTCTTATTATGGATAGTCTTAGACTCATCTCCCTGTTATACCAAAATCCTGTCACCATCATGTGATAAGACCTTTGAAATACCTACTTTCCATGAATCCCAGCTTTTGGAGTGAAGACTAAATGGTTTTTTATCAGTTTTTCATACAAATTCCCAGCACTGCACATGCCCCTTTGTCCAGGAGTGGTAACCTTGCTCACATGGATTTTCATCTATGTTCCATAAGCAGTGCCACCACCTGTCACCCTTGGTCCATAGGCGGCTATTACCAGAACCGATCTATCATAGAAGGAGAAGCGCGGTACCTTGGGTAAAAAGGGAAAAATAGAAGCTTCTCAAGGCTTCTAGATGATAAGCCTCAAGATATCCCTTATCCCTACTGTTGTGGGTTGGTTGAGCTCGAGATCCTTCATCCTAGTATCTTAGAGGCCACCTCACTCACTAATTTCTCAACCATCTCTATCCATTAAAGCCCTGTAAATATGAGCTCATAGCCATGGTTGAGGAGAGAACATTGAAGGTATTGTTATGCTGTTGGACTTATTCTTGGCCCAAGATCATTTGGAGAGAGCATAGAGAGCTAGAGTCGGAGCTTTTGGGGATGAAGAGCTGGTTTCATGGAGATGCATGTCAACACTAAGGCTTGGTTGTAAACTTCATATACAATAATGACATACCGAACATAGTGAAACACATATCCAATTGGGGTATAGAAATAAACAATGATAATATACATTAGAATATCTTATGAAGTTACAAATACAACAACAAATTAATTATACAAGGGGTATTATGGGCATCAAGGATTTGGTTTGTGAAGTTTTAATTATTGCTTTGTGACTATTTCTTCTAGTTATAAGACAAATTGGTATGATCACGATTTCAACATAATTGATTGCATCTTATTATTTTTACCTTACATTGCTTATTGAGTTTGATGTAATTGTAGTTCTTGGTTCATGTGATAATTCTACAAATGGTGTTTTGAATGGTTTAGATCAAATTCTTTATAAAAATAATGACTCTTAGATGCATTTTTATGAGTCAGATCTCTATGAACATTGCAACATTTTCATTGGATTATATTTATACAATTTTCATTCGCACAACTTTATGAGATTCTATGATGCAGATACTTTACATTGAAATGATATTGTATTATGAATAATACATATGGCACACATGGGAACTATTGTTCCCTTGGACCGACTTGTCACCCCCATTTATATTCTTGAATGCCAACATCCTCACAAATAAGAATCAATAAGAGGAAAATGCCCCTATGAATGGCCTAGATTGTCTCATAGATCAAGGTAATTATATATAATCCATTCAAGTAGTAGTAAAATCTCTAGATATAGTAGGAAAGTATCTCCCATGAATGGACCGTATGCATCAAGCAACTCATAAATTTTAATCCCAACCATGTGCATACATGGACATGATTGAGTAGTAATTGGAAATTGTCCTCTATGAATGGTAGGGATTCATCCATGCAACATTTTCTTATGTAATCCCATCCATATGTGGCAATTAACATGAGTGATTAGTATGATGAAAGGGTCCCATGTGAATGGATCAAATACATCATGAAAGTTTTCATGATCAAATATAGTTCATTCATGCAAAAATATTCATGTGGAAGCTAGTTGATGGGGGAGGCTTGTGAATCGTCAGGATTCATCCATGAAACTTATCCCATGAAATCTTATCCATTTGTGAGAGATTAGAATGAACATGATTAGGTAGTATGATAAATTTCCTTAACAAACTATGTATATCTAATCCCAATAATGGTGAAAATAAATGATAACAATTCATAAGGAGAGGAAGGACAATTTCCCTTTTGCATGAGTAAAGAATAATGAATATCCCACAGTAATCCTCCTATCCATCTCAGTTGGAGTCTTGACAAAAACTAATCCTCTAAAAAGGAAACTCATGGGGTAAATTTAGTCTACTTATTTTTTATGTGACCAATCAAATTAAACCATGTGGTCCACCGACTCAGACAGAGACACCAATGCTATCCTTTCCCATGACTAATATGAATCTAGGCTAGTTACCCATCTCATAGAATGTCTAGGATATTCTCCCTTTATTTTAAAATTAATGTTCTAGCTTATAGATTGAGATCAAATAATAAGAGGAACCCCTCAGGGACCTGCCATGCCACATAAGAAAAATATGAAATGAGGCATACCCACTAACAAGAAGGAATGTGTTGTGTTCTTGGGAAAGTTAGCCTCCAAATAACCAATTAGATGTTATAATGTGGCCCTCTATCTCATGAAACAATGAGGTGTCACCCTATCATATCTATGAATCCAATTCAATGAGCTAAATCCATACCCTTCAATGAATATTTGTGACCATTTAATACACATCATTCCTAAATTATTCATTTTAGTGTGCATTAAAAGGCCTAAGATAACTCATAGAGTGATAAACCTATAGAAGAATGTGCAAAATTCACAAAGAGACTTCATATTAATCCAAGACGTTATTAACTACATATTCAAAACCTTGCCATCATGTATGGTTACTAGAGAAGTTTTGTAATCCTTCTAAGAGAAAGGACTATTCAATTTTAATTTTAAAATCGACAATATCCTTATTTTTCACTTGTTTTTCTAGTTCATGCTAGTTTTTCATCCATACTTAAATTGCATACAACCATGACCAAAATTGGAAAATCCACCTATTGAATATATTCATTTGACTCCACTCATCAAAATAATAGAGGCATTTCCTCTTCATAAGGCCCCCCTTTTAAGATGAATTCACTAGAATTTATACCCCTCATACCATTGGTCTTCCCTTTAGCAAATGACATCTTAATCCTATGGAAAATTTCTCTCCTTGCAAGAAGGGAGCATGCTATGGGAATTAGGATTGGCAAAAAACAACATCTTTGATACCTTCCCTTTCCTATTATTTTTGGAACTATGTGATAAATATTACCATCCCTTTACCTCCTTTACTACAAAAACAAGTAACCTACCCTATTAAACATCAATGTCCTTTATATAACGTAAATGATGGGCAATTCCCTAGGAAACTTGTTCATATTACATGAGGTGAAAACTAATCAATACAATAAAAATAATCAAGCTTAAAGGGAAAAGATATTTTCGAGGATGAAATACAACCAAGGTCAAGAAGAATTCCCCCCTACCCTATGGAAGCTCAAAATATTCACCCCCTAGGCCTGAGAATATTTTTTAAAGTTCACCTTGATCCTGGTAAGAGATATCAACAAAGAAATATAGGAGGGGTGTTATCAAAAAAATATCACACACATCCAACATTTTTGCAATTTACATGGTAAAGCATCATCAACATATAACATGCATTCAATCGAATACATCTTCACAAGACGCAAAGAGAAAGCTGAGTCCAAAAGTTCCTCTAAACAATAAAAAATTCACAACCGTGCGGGTAATGGCCTATTTATGCATGTGACAATGGATGTCTTCAATACACCACCCACGCGACAACCAAGATATTGCTTCAATACCTATGTGTTAGAAAACAAGATAATAGATAAATAACAAGAAACAAGCTACAAATATTAAAACACATTACAAAATAGACACAAATATAACGTGGTTCAACCAAGATGGCGTACGCCCACACATAAATTTCCATTCCTCTATTTTATTCCATCCAAAAAAATGAATCGATACAACATGCAACAACCTGACCAGACTCCCTCCTCACTCTCTCACAATTAGAGATCACTTTTACAATGCTACAATACAATACACAATTGTATTACAATTCCTTCCTTTTATAAAGGGAATACCATGGGAAGATACAATAGGCTTCCTAAAACCATGGGTCCATAAATCACCCATTATTAACAAAGTGATGACTCTGAAATTACAACATTTTAAAAGGGAAGTTTTCCTAATTTTTTTCTACGGGGGCGCTGCCCCCAAACCCCACAAAGGGGGGGTTCCCAAAATATTTTTTGCACCCCCTAGACCCCGCAAACGACTATAGTGGTGGAGAAATCCCCCCCCACCCCCCGTCAGGTGTTGGGATCGAAACATAGCTCAAATAACATCTTTGAATCAAGAATATCATGTTGCAAAACCAACAACATGAATAACATAAAAAAACAAGATCTAACCCAATAATAGTGCATTAAAGGCCCAAGAAAGCTCCATTTACTCAAAACAATCGAATTTTGGCTCTCCACAGAGTTGGTTTCCTTAAATTGCGTCTCTTGTGTAATTTGGATCCACATAATAGATCATTGAGTTTACATTGGCATACTGGTATTTCTTTTCCACCCCTTGGACTATAAAATAAATCCACGGGCATGCTAATTGTATGAGAATTCTTAGAGAAAGGTTATTCTATTGTATCTTTGATTCATCTCCATCATAGCTCACCATTTCCCTCTTGTCGATCATTCCTTGATCTCTCTTTCCTCCTTTCCTGAAGGGGAAAGTGCTCTCTCCATTTTTTTTATCAATCCACTTGAAATCTAGTGTGAACTAAGTAGGAATACATTAAGAGGGTTGTCTTCCTCCTTCATCTCCAAGGTATTGTATATGCTTGACCATTGGGCAATAAAAGAAGTGGTTTGGAATCTATTGGTTTTTGGAGTTTTCATTTCTCACTCTTTCTTTCATTTTATTTATTTTTGTTCTTGTTTATTTGGATTTGTTTTATTGTTACTAACAATGGATTGTAGAATCACTTGGATCACTCACACATCCTATTAACCCAAAAAATTGCTCGACTAGCTCTACATGACCTACACCACACAAAGACATCTATTTCACTACCCTCATTGACCCCCACACCCTTGTAAAGGCTCCAAAACACCCGAAAGGGATTAAAAACCCATAAAAGAGCCTAAATAGATCTCATAGGGGCTAAAGCCTTCAAAAAGGGGATAAATCCCACAAAAGGGGCCTAAAAACCCCAAAGGAGCTAAGAAATGGGTAAAGGGCGCTTAAAACCCTAAAAAGGGGCTAAAGCACTGACTAGGGGTTTAAAACCCTAAAAATTAGAAAAGGCTATAAATATAAGGCTGGGGGTCACTCTCAAAACACTCCTTCTTTGCCTACCATTAATCGGCCTGTATGAGTGCCTTGAGACCCATCTCTCTAAAGCCATTCATCCCTCTCCCTCACTTTCTCCATTAGCCAAATCCCATTCCATAGAGAGGTAGCTTCCTGCTAGGGCATGGTGGCCCATTTCTCCAAAGATAGAAGGTATACCATGAATTTCTGTTGTTAGTTTCTTGTTTTGTAGGATGTTTTACATGCAGGTAGTTGATTGATAATAGTGTGTTACAGGTTCTCCATTGTTAACTTGTTGTAAGTTTATTTCTCTAAAAATTTATCGCAGGGTTTCCATGGCTCAAAGCTAACTCTTCGTTGTAGGTTTCCCTTCCATCCAGTAGACTCTATCCTTCCATCCTATAGATGAAAGGTAGGTGTTTCTGCACGTAGCCATGGTTTTCCCTGGACTACAATTTGGTCACCATACCAGGTCGATCCCACAGGATCCTTGGGTTTAGTTAGTTTTTTTTAGATTGTTTAAGTAGTTTTTTAACAAGTTTATTTCCAGTTATTTCAATTTACGCTATTGGGTGAGCCCTCTTGAGGCCAAACCAAGCCCATTTGACTACATTACCAGTTACTGTCAGTCGTTGTCATCTTCGATCTTTAAAATTTTATAGTTCCAGGCCAGGTCACTTCTTTAGGGCCTCAAAGAGAGATCCAGTCGCTCAGATTTTCCCTATAAGAGTGACCCCCTCACTACATTTCCCCTGACATGAGTGACTTTCCTCTGTAGGATGAGTCTCTTGTTCAAGGCTAAACTAAGCGACCCCCTCACCTATTTTGGGATGACATGTGCCACCCCCTCGCCAAATTGGCTCCGATATGAGCGATCTATCTCTCGGTTGTCTGCTTGGACTATTCGGACTGCTAGTGTGTCTCTGCCGCCACTGTCCAACAACCTGTACGTTTCTACAATCAATTATTTCAGATTGAATATATGTGTGGTTAACTATTTAGGAAAGTAAATCTATCTAAAGGCTTAAGTTAAAACCCTGTAAGTTGATTTTTAGTTTTTCACTTAATCATTGGATATTAACAACTTGCACAACCCTCCCTCCTCTACTTAGTCATCACCCTCCGGGGTATTCTGAGATAATACGGGGGTTTTAGCAAGTATAGTAATAGGCACTTATCACTGTCATTTCTCCAAAACCACTAAAAATGGGTGACTTGGAAGGTAGAGGGGGTGGAGACCATTGGTGGTTTCATGGAGTTCATGTCCTCCCTGTTTACCGACCTTGCACTCGAAGAGTGACCTGAGGATCTATGGGTGGGGTTAGTCCCACTTTGTTGAGATTCCAACACTCTTTCTTGGTATAGGAGGAATACAAGGATATGGTAGTCACCTAACAGGTTTACAATTTCTAAAATTTTAATAGTTACATCTTCAATTCTGTTTTAGTTCTGATTTTTGTTTTGTTTTAGGTCTATTCATAGGTTTGCCATTGTTCAATTTGCAACAAATCTGAAACATCTGCGAAGTATCCATAAACCATAATTGCAGTCACCAAACTAATAATAGAAAATAATTTTAAAATGAACAATATTTCATACACTAAACATGAATAAAATGACACCACTTAAGCCAACCAAACTCGGTTCATGACACTGAGCGAACCCATTAAAATCTATCAATTTACATTAATTCAAAACTTTTTAGTTTGAGGACATACGTCCCTAACTTCCTTAACCATGGGAAGTGCTTGGGCTCAGCCCTAAAAATCATTGTGAGGAGTACCACGAGAACCCCAAAGTAGATAGAATATTGAGAGGAATCGCCAAGCGAAATGACAATGACCCCTACCAATTGACTAGCACCCTCATGAGAAAAAATACAAGCATTGTTTCCTGGCAGTCTTGGTGGCTGAGGGACCACCTGAAAGCCAATAGGAAGCCACTGAAACTAGGGTCCAGATTGTCATTACCAGATTACACCATTTGATCTACCATCTAGACACAATTGATCCCCCATGCTCTTCTTCACTCCTAAGAGGTGACCCACCATAGTTCAGGTCCTTGAACGAACACCATATAGACCATTCTCGATGACCCTCTACACCATCGAATGACCACAAAGCCTCTGACTCAAACTTAGATTCATATAAATCCGAGCCAAACTTACATACTGCACCATATAGCCCCATGGCTGGTGCAAAACCAGACCACTTGCTGGAATGGTCATTGGAAGTGGAGCCATGTCCATGCCTCAAGTCACCACCAACACCCTTGCAGGTAGTCCTAGTACTGCCGCTGCAGACTGTCCTAACTCAGCTGCCTCCATCGGTACCTACAAGTCAAACTGTCCCACCTGTCATACCTAGGGGCAGTGGCCTGTCTGCTCACGCTGTCCCACTTGCCATACCTGGGGGCAGTGTCCCATCCACAACTATGCCACAAGTACCCTCAGTCATGCAGGGATATCATGTTCTCATGAACCCCACTACCATTGCATGTCCTTCCCATTATAACCCTGGGTCAAACCTCCCTTTCATGACACACCTCAACTTGCCTGACTTGGCTAGGTTAACCAATGACCCTATCTATCATCAAGCCTTTTGGCCTCCCATGCCAACCAAGCTCCCCTTAGACATCCCTAAGTTTGAAGGGAAGGTAGGTAAGTGCCCCCAAACCCATATAATGATGTTTCACCTATGGTGCTCATCAAACAACATCGTAGATGATTCTATCAGACTTAGGATTTTCCAACGCACCCTCATAGGTGCTGCATCCAAGTGCTACATTGAGCTACCACAAGCCAAGTACCCAGAATTTAACTCCTTGGCCTTTATGTTCCTGCAATATTTCCAGCTCCCCGTCATATATGATGAAGGGGTGGAAATATTGTTATCTTTCATCCAAAACACTACGACCCACATAACCGACCACATCCATGAGTGGCGACGACATCGCAGCTTAGGCATGATCAAGCTTGATGACAAGATCTTCCTTGACTAGTTCTTAAAAACATTGTTGCCACCCATAGCCAAGGATGTCTCCTCCAAACGTCCCTAAATAGAGGAAGAGGCCATCTTGAAGGCCCAACAGTTTGACCTCATTTACACACAGTTTGGATACCTATACACTGTTGATGTAATTGTAACTTTAGAATGTATTCACTTGTATTAGGCTTATCTATTGTAACCCGATGTTTATTTTGGGATGTACTTGTGTCATGTCATGCCCCGATGTTCCTATCGGGAGGATCTATAATGTAAATAAGTCATGTCAAGTCATTTTGGGTAACCCTCCTATTGTCTAAGGGATAAATTCCCCATAGTTTCGAGGCACTAGGGTTATTAGACTCACCTAGTGAAGTTGGCCCTAGTAGGGTTTTAGTCATGTCAAGAATTAGTATAAATAGAGAGGTGACCTCTCTATTTATCACAAATCTCATACACACTCAGTTGTAGCACATAGTTGAGGAAGAGATACACACTGGGGCAAGAAAGAAAGAGGTTACTGCTGTCAGGAGATCATCTTACTATTTTGGGTTTCACTTTAGTGCTGATTCTATCTCTCAGGAAGTTGTGGGGTTTTCTCCATTTATGGTTTTCCCGAGGAAAAACACTATGTTCATTTTCTCTTGTGTTTGATTACTTTTCTTGTTGTTCTCTTAGTTAAAGATCTTAATAAAATGCTAGCTTAATGTCTAAAATCTAACATTGTATCAGAGCTAACCTGAGAAGAAGACACTATGCAGCTGCGGGGACTAGGGCTTCCTATTTTGTGGATCTCTCTCCATAGATTTTTAGCAAAAGTAAGGTGGAACAACTATCCTCCCTAGGGCGCATCTTTCTGTCAAAGAAGAATCCAATTCTGAGGTTTTTTAGTTTTGGACCCGACACTGTTGCCGAAAATTATGGCTTTTCACTTAAGTGAAATTTTTCAGTGAGCCAAGTCCTGGATTGATCTCCTCCCCAAAATCAAAGTTACGGATCAAATTCAAAGCATTTGGTTGGACAAAACTATAGAAAAGAAAAACCCTAATCTGCTCCTAAACCAACATTGCGGGATTTTAGCTCTAAGTCCAGATCTGACATATTGACCTGGTAAGATCTAAATATTTTATATTTCCATTTTAGGTTCTCAGTTAAGATGTCACATCATACCAATATTGATGAAAAGCTTGAGGGAGATGATAATTTCTGAGCCTGGAAGTATAGGATCTCCCTGGTCCTAGAAGAAAATGAGTTGGACTCCTACATCCATGAGGAGGTTCCAGTTCCAGAGGGAGATTAGGCCAAGGCCTTACATAAGGAGAAGTTGGTTATGGAAAATAGGATCATTGAAGATTCTATCAAGGATCACCTCATTCCATAGGTGTCCTCCCTCAAGACACCTAAAGCCATGTTTGATGTCCTAACCAAATTTTTTTAAGGGAAGAACATCAATCAAAAGATGAATCTAAGGAACCGATTGAAGAATGTCAAGATCCAAAATGAGGAGACCATCCAGTCATACTTCACAAGGGTCTACCAGATGAAAGAACAATTAGAAGCTGTAGATGAAGAAGTAGAGAATGTAGACATTGTGATGACAACATTGAATGTCCTCCCTAGGTCATGGGATTATTTCATCCAAGGAATCTGTGCTAGAAAGAAGTTGTTCAAGTTTAGTAGACTATGGGAAGAATGTTCTCAAGAAGAAGATCGGATAGTAGCTCAAGAAGAAAATATGGGAAGTGAAGATCAAGCTCTCATAGTACACTCCAAGAAAGGAAGGCGAAATCATCATCACCAAGGTAAGCATTCTCATCACAAAAATAATTTTGTAAGAAGGGATCCATCCAGACTTAGATGTTATACATGTGATGAAATAGGACACTTTGCTAAAAATTGTCCCAAGAATAAGAATGGATCCAAGAAGAAGAGGAACTCCAAAAGAAGACATCATGCTCACACTGCTGAGGATAATGATCCTCCCAGGAAGAGAGTAAAACAAGAAAGTGAAGACTCTTCAAGTGAAGATGAATATGTTCTTATCTCCACTCTCATGAGAACTGTCACTCATGGAAGCACAGATTGGCTTATTGATAGTGGGTCTTCCAAGCACATGACAGGTTTCAAGGAATCCTTTGAGAACCTATCTGAACATAATTCACCCCATAAGGTGAAGCTTCGGGATGACTACCAATATCCCATAAAGGGTAGTGGTGAATCCTCCTACAAGCTAGACTCTAGAAAGTCTATAAAAATGAAATATATCTTATTTGTACCAGGACTAAAGAAGAATATTCTATCCATATTAGCATTAGATGCAAAAGGCATGAGGGTTGCATTTGTAGATGGCCAATTCCTCATGTGGCCAAGAGGAAAGACTATTGATGATGCAATAGTGATTGTAAAACAAGATGGAGGCTTATACAAGATAAAGGGCCATCTAGAACAAATTATGGTCCATGACAAAGTAGAACCAAATGAAGTTTGGCACAGAAGGCTTGCACATGTGCATTACAGAGCACTACCACTTGCAAGCAAAGCTATTGCAGGTCTTCCAAAAATTCAAGCAAAACATGAAGGGGTCTGGAAATAAAGTGCGAAAGGAAAGAACAAAAAAAATACATTTCCAAGTAGCGAAAGCAAAGAAAAAGGAATCTTGGAAATAATCCACTCCGATGTATGCGGACCAATGTCATCAAGTTCACTAAGTGGGTATGTATACTATGTTTCTTTCATTAATGAATTTTCTAGTAAAACATGGATTTACTTCATGAAGAACAAAGATGAAGTTTTCAGCAAGTTCAAGGAATTCAAAGCCTTGATCGAGAACCACACAAAAAAGAAGATTAATACTTTTCGATCAGATAATGTCAGAGAACTCACATCAAATGAATTCAAAGACTTATGCAAAGAATCAGGGATTAAGAGGGAGTTGTCCACTCCTTACAATCCACAACAGAATGGGGTTGTAGAAAGGAATAATAGAACCATCATGGAAGCTGAAAGAGCAATGCTTCATGATCAAGATCGTCCTATGCATCTATGGGCAGAAGCAACTAGAACAGCGGTGTATGTACAGAACCGTACTCCACACAGAGTACTTGAGAACAAGACTCCTGAAGAAGTGTTCTCCAGCAAGAAACTAGAAGTCGGCCATCTCAAAATATTCAGCTATCCCGTGTACATACACATTCCAAAAAAGAGAGAACAAAACTAGATCCTTCAGGAAAGAAGGGCGTATTTATGGGATACTTTGAAAGCTTGAAAGCTCACAGAATATACTTCCTAGGATTCGAGAAGATTGAAATCATTAGGGATGTAACATTTGATTAAGACACAGCTTAAAACAAATCCAGAAAGAGACCTATTGAAGATACGGAAGAAGCAGAAGCACCCAGAATTCATGATACAACCCTAAATGAAGAAATTCAAGAAGAATATCGAGAATTTGAAGAACCACAAAGACCTGTAGATCCACCTCCAAAAAAGAATACTCACAAGAGGAAACCTGCTTGGGTACGAGAGATTATCCAAGGCGCGGAAAGATATGGGGCTCCAGAAGAGAATCAGAGAGAAAGAATGAGAACCAGATCTTGCTCTGGATATGTAGCTTTACTATGTGATGTTATCAATAAAGAACCTTCCAACTATGAAGAAGCAGCAGAACTAAAAGAATGGAAGGATGCTATGATCGAAGAGTATTAATCGATCATGAATAATGATGTTTGCGATGTTGTCCCAAGACTATAAGGGAATTCGGTTGTAACTTCCAAATGGATCTACAAGATCAAGCATGCTGCAGATGGTAGCATAGAGAAATATAAGGCAATATTTGTGGCTCATGGTTTTCAGAGAAAGAAGGAATAGATTATGAAGAAACCTTTGCTCCTGTAGCTAGATACACTTCCATCAGATCAGTACTTGCTTTGGCTACAGTAATGAAATGGAAGATACACCAAATGGATGTAAAGACTACTTTATTGAATGGTGTAGTGGAAGAGGAAGTGTATGTAGAATAGCCTCTCGGTTTTGAGACACATGACAGTAAGTCTCATGTGTGTAGATTGAATAAATACCTATACAGTTTGAAACAGGCACCCAGGACATGGTATGGCAGAATTGATAGCTTTCTATCTAGTTTGGGATTTACCAAGAGTAAAGCAGATTCCAACCTTTATTACAAGGTTGAATATGGAAACCTAGTGATGCTTCTACTATATGTAGATGATCTATTTGTAACAAGTATGGATGGGTTAATTGCTGATACGAAGAGAAATCTTGCTGCTGAGTTCGAAATGAAGGACTTGGGTATGATGCATTATTTTCTAGGCATGGAGGTGTGGCAGAATACTGATGGAATCTCCCTCAGAGAAGGGAAGTGTGTAGTAGATATCCTGAAGAGGTTTGGGATGATGGACTACAAGGTCATGACCACACCTATGGCATAAAACCTGAACCTATTTAGTGATGCTTCATCGGAAGCGGTTGATGCTACGATGTATCGTCAGATGATTGGGTCCTTGATGTACCTGAAAAACACAAGACCAAACATTTTCTTTGCTGTGAACACCTTGAGCTATTTCTTAATAGATCCGCGACATGCTCACTTAATTGATTCAAAACATATTCTGAGGTACCCGAGGGGTACAATTGATTATGGCCTCAAGTACAAGGTGAATCAGAAGATTAACCTGGAAGGTTTTGTTGATTTATATTGGATAGGGAGTGCCATCGATAGGAAGAGTACTTCAGGATGTTTCTTTAGTATGGGATCAGGTGTGATCTCTTGGTTTAGAAGGAAGCAATCATATGTGGTACTAAGTGTTAGCACTCAGAATGTACCCAAGGTTGTAAAGGTGAATCCCAAGGCAACATCAAAACCACTTTAGAAAGAAACTGGTTTTTCATCTAGAGAGGGATCTCTCAATACAAATTTAATGAGACTAGATATGACTAACATCCAAAGATTCATATAGATGGTTGAAACAACACATAACCATTGGGCATGGAGTCACATAACAATAAAAATATCACAAAGACATTAACATGAGATTTATCAAAGGCAAGGTAACCATTTCATCATAGTCATTCATTTAGTTTAGGTGAGACAGAAGAGACAAGAAAC
Organism: Pseudotsuga menziesii; assembly: GCA_001517045.1. Classification (NCBI taxonomy): domain Eukaryota; kingdom Viridiplantae; phylum Streptophyta; class Pinopsida; order Pinales; family Pinaceae; genus Pseudotsuga; species Pseudotsuga menziesii. The sequence continues at coordinate 67,563 of LPNX010057864.1, read as the reverse complement.
AGCCCATTAATACAGAGCATCAAAGATGAGTTCTATATTAACTTTAGTAGAAGAATGTATAAAATATCCAAAACGATGATCAGAGCATAAACTTTATGAATTCTAACCATCCAATACTGTGTTTCAGATATGAAGAAAAATAGAATGAAGTGTTACACTGGAAAACACAATCACATAAGGAAAGAAATATGGACTGTAATGGAAACGAAACACGATTCTCTGATAATTCTTATGCATTCGCTCTGTCATTCAAAAATAATATGTCTTTCAAAACATCCAACAACAGGATGGGTTCCAACCCCCATCAAATAAAATAGATGCAATTATATACATAAATTGATTCATCTTCCAAGAAGATTCATAACTGAATGACCAGCTTAATTAAATTATTGTAACTAAATTCCTAACTTCTAGGAATAAACTACAGCTTCAATCCTAACAGATCATTAAATTAAATCAACTTGGTACAAGGCCAATTCCAGCAACGCCTCAATGCGCGACATTTGTTCTCATGAATGAAAGATGTATTTTGTCTTTCTGAACCTTTCCACGGCTTTCCATTGCTCCGTGCTTGGGGTATCATATTCCATCATCTCTCAAATTGACACTTCTAGCTCCATGTAAGCTTCATATGACACCTTGGGCAATCCTCTCCTGATAATCAGGAACTTTTGTAAGATTTTGAAATCCTCTGTCAATTTGTCCACAATAGCTTTCCTTGTTAGGCCTTTTTCCAAATCATCAAATTTGGAATGATCCATGTGGCTTTGAACTAACAAGCTATGATAGTGCTCCTGAGAAAAAATCCATCCTTCCTCGTCCCAAAAGGATGGTAGTCCGTCCTCAAATAGCTCTTTCAAAATCTGCTTGAAGTTATTAACTCGTGAAAGCATTTCATATGCCTTGTCCTAGACCGTCTTCATTAATTGGTGCTGGTGGATAAACCTTTTATCCAATAGTACTATTGATATTCTATCATTTATTCCCATATCATGTAATTTCTGGTATGTTAATGAATTTAAAAAATTCAATGTGTTCTGGGTCGTGGCAAGAGGTTTTCTCTCCATATTTTCATTCACTAACTTTAGTCTTTGGTGAGCCAAATTGATCAATATGTTTTGCTTATCAATAAAGTTCAGATAGTGCCTGAATTTAGTGATTTCCACAAATAGGGTGTCCCAAATGATGTGCTTTTCCCCTTGGAGAGGACCTTTCCCAATGTTTCTTTCTTTCAGTTCATTGAATTTCTCTTGCAGCTGATTTCTGTCTTGCAATATTTTATTTTTATTCTCACTTACTTTTGGCTAATTCAAACTTAATCTGAACCATCTACACTTTTAAAAGAAAACTGATTTACCTGCACAGATTGTGTTAGGACTAAAGCAACTCTGTTGACATCATCAGAAATCTCTTCACTTGAAACTCCACCAATTTGCAACAATTTTGCATTTTTGTGTGACCCATCTTCATCCACTTCCATACTTTCAATTTCAGACAGACTCCTCTTAATCAAAACATTAGGACCCTCTGTCACTTGTGATACTGTAATTGGTAAAGTACTTGCATCTCCATCGGACCCTTGAATTTCCATAAATTGTAACAAATTTGCTGTTTCATTCAATCCTTCAATAAACTGGTGTTCAAACGATTTGTTTTTGTTGGCCTGCTTCCTTAGGGAAATTATGTGGTAAGGATCATAATTTTCCTTTGACTCTTTTTGAAATTCCATGCTTCCCAATAACTTTTCAATAAACACTAAGGAACCTTTATTTTTGAAAATAAAAGAGCCAACCTTGAGAGGGAATTTGATATTTGAAGATTTTTTAAAGGTTCCAAAATGTTCTTCCTCTGAATGCAACCTTTTCCTCATGAATTCTAATGCAAGAACTCTGGGAGTGAGGAAAGCAGGTAACTTATATGGTTCCCCAGTGAATCCATATATCCTCAAAACAGTACAATCTTTATGCAGGAACCAGTCTCCGACTCGATCTTCAGGCAAGGACTGCGTTAGGCATTTCATATCTTCTAACACATGGGGCAGCATTTCATCGAACAACATTTTATATATCTCTGACATGATTGAATTAGCAAAATCAAACATGCTGATCTGCTTGGGCAAATCAGAAGAGAAGATGGTACTAAAAAATTGTAATTCAGTGACATTTGAACACAGCAACATGTTCAACAAGTAAGTTTGAAATTTAAAGAACCTGACCTTTGGAAATTCACTTAACTAAAGGTGTATTTCTTCTGCCAAGTACTCATCTAGACTGAACACAAGAACCGATTGAGACTCCGAATCAAATGAACTCATTTTTAACAAAAAACCAAGGATGACTTCATTTACGCGACAATCATCGTCAAGACCCAAAATTTGACAGACCAGGGATACCACTAATTGAACTTCATTTTTAAAAATATGAACATGGTAAGGTAGGAAAATACCATCTAAAGATTGACCCTCTTTCAAAATACTGGACAGGAATTTGCAATGGACTTCAGTGATACAACTTTTGTACAATTCAACAAGAATAGACTCATTTACAGGTTCACGGTTGTCAGGGTAACTGCCGGGCAGGTTAAGTTTTCGCGGACGACCTTGGCATTGATTTTATAGAGTATTCGAGAAGTAGAATGACTGACAATGACTCTTTGAGAAGGGGAATAATTAATTGCGCACCACTCTGCGAATTCAGGAAAATGCAGGGTTTGTTCGACGACAAAATAATATAAAAGGGATTTACAGACATTTAAGACATCATTGCCCTGTAAATTATAATGCCACAACCTCTCTTTACTGACTGATACACTTCCTATGGATAGGAACGGGTCACACACCCCTCAATCTCTATCAACCAGATAGTCTTCCTGGTCATCTAAAATACGACCAGACCCTTGCAATTCCTTTTCTTGGTCCATACTTCAGTCGATAATGGTAACCAGATAGACGAATTATGGGTGTTTGAGCCTTACCTGTTACCATGGCTGCATGCATTTGAAATTCACAGTCGAAGGTTGACGAGCATGCAGGTATTTTTCACAATCATTCGGCGTGAATAAACTAATCACCGAACAAGTCAACTATGGTTTTATAGGACCCCACTCCGGAGGCTCCCTTCGGCGGTTTTCACCAAACCACTTTTTCCTCCGGAACGCGCCATAGTCGACCACGTGTACAATGGTTTTTATTCTGCTACCGCCCTTTACTTCCAACTATCGTGCAGCTTCCCGCTTTGGATCCATCATTGACCATCGATCTATTTCACCTTTATTTTTTAGCCATTGGATCAAGTGACACGTACCTAATTCCGTCGAGCGTCCTCATCTTATCAAACGTGCAAGTTCCCATTGTGGATTCATCCATGATTGTTGATGTAATCTGCCTTTATTTTCCCGCCGTCAAATCGAGTAACATGTACTCCTTTCCGCCGGGTTTCTTTTTTTTAACAATTGTGCAGGTTCGCAAGGCAGAGTTTACATAGACTGTAGATCTCATCAAGTGGATCGACGACCGTTGATCCATATATTACATCAAACGCTCTCACGTACTCATCCTTCTTGCATATTTTAGAGAGCGGACATAATACAGGCCGTTGATCTCCATATTTTCGCTCTGCACCGTTAGATACTTTTATAATTCATCGTTTTTGCCTCTTACCATACTTTTATACCATAAATTTTAACCAAAGTTTGAAAAGTGACCATTATTTCCTCCTCACCATGGTCTCTTTGCTCCCCTGCTAAATAATAGTGTTAACAGCTGGCTCCATCTGGGGATGATATCCTCCCCATGAGGTATCAAAGAACTCGTAGACCAGGTGCCTATTTTTATATTTATTTTTCACAATAACTTCCAGAAAACTCATCTTTTGTTTTTCATAGATATATTATTTTTTGTTTTTAGAAGGAAAAGCATGCCTCCTGTATCTTAGGGCCTTCACTGCGGGCTTCAAATACATTCGGCCTACCATTCATGTTGAATTTGTAAAGAGAAATGAGTATTTACAAGCTATAATACAAATTTTACCCTCATCCTCAGGACAAGTAATGTTTCAGATACCTTCCATTGACGGAACCCCATTCGGATATTCCAGTAGAAATGCGTTTTTCCCTCTGTAACCAGCAACAACATAAGGACCTACAAACATATGATCAAATTTCCCATGTTTGTCTTCTTTAGGAGCATCCCACTTCAAGACCAAATCATCGATCTGAAACTGTTCTTCTTTGATTCTTCTATCAAAGGTATTTTTCATTTTTTCTTGATGTAACTGCACCTTGTCATAATCCTTATTTCTTTGTTCTTCCAACCCAATAATCTGATTTATTCTCCTTTGCATGTGATTTGGTTCTTCCTGCTGATCTTGAAAATATCTCATTACTGGAACACCCAACAACGCTGGAAAAACAACTTCAATCCCATACACTAGTTGGAATGGAGACATGCCAATTGCCCTTTTGGTACTAATCCTGTCAGCCCAGAGAGCATACTTGAGCTTGGTGTGCTAGGACCTTTTGTTATCTTCTAACAGCTTCCTGATGATCCTCACTAGGCTTTTATTAGAAGATTCAGCTAACCCATTTCCCTGCACATAATAGGCAGTTGAATGATTGAGGCTTATATGATATTTGTGACAGAAATCAATCATTTTCTTGGATTTAAATGCAGCTGCATGGTCTATTACTATTCTTCTGGGGCATTTGAATCAAGCCAATATATTTTCTTCAAGGAAATCCATGATTACAGTCTCAGTGGCTCTCCTAGTGGGAATAGCTTCAATCCATTTTGTAAAATAGTCTGTAGTTGTCAAAATCCATTTGTGTTGTCCTGATGAATTGGGGTTTATTTCACCAATAAAATCCAAACCCACTGCTGGAAAGGAGCTTCTACTGTTATGGGATTCAAAGGGAGAGGAAGTACTTTTCTCTTTCCATCAAAACTTTGGCATTGATGACACTTGCTGGTTTCTTTATACACATCCGAAAATAATGTAGGCCAATAATAACCTACTCTTAGAATTTTGTTTGCCATCACTTTCCAAGAATGATGTCCCCCACAATCTCCCTTATGAAATTCTTTGACTGTATGTTGAGCTTCATTTTCCAATAGACAATTCAGCAACACTCCTCCGGGGTCTTTCCAATAAAGATATTGATTTAGAATACAAAATTTGGCAGCTTTCAACTTTATGGATCGGGATCTTGACTTACTCAATCCCCTTGGTGCTTGTAAATTTCAAAGGTCATATACAATATCAGAATACCATGGAGAAGCCAAAAAATCAGCCATTACTTCCACTTCTGTATCTAACTGATTAGCTTGGTGAGATAGCAAATTAATTTGCAATGCCTTGCAATTTGAATTAGCCATCATTTTAGATAACCCTTGTCCTTTAATCAACTTGGTGGGCTTTATTTCGATATCATACTCCAATAATGTAGCAATCCATTTTTCTCTTCTACCTTCTAGATCTGGTTGTGTCAAGATTCCTTTTACTACAGCAGATGGAACATGTGCAATTATATGTGAATGCAGAATATATACTCTGAAATCCTTCAATGCTTTGACTAAGGCATAAGCTTGTTTCTCCATAATGTCATATTTCAATTCTCCCTCCCTTAACATTTTGCTAAAAAATGCTATGGGATGCTCCAAATTCTCATCATTTTTCTGTAATAGAACTACAGCTATAGTATATTCTAAAGCATATGAAAATACTAAGAAGTCTTTGGTAAAATCTGGGCTCACCAACACAGGAGCCTCTGATATTGCTTTTTTGATTTCCCAAAAAGACTTTCTAGCTTTAGCACTCCATTTTATCTCGTGACCTTTCTTCAACATATTTGTGATATTCATTAAGATCTCACCAAAACTTGGCACAAACCTTCTCAAAAAATTTACCTGCCCCAAGAATGATTGTATCTCTTTTTTACTCCTAGGTTCACCTACTTTCAGAATGGCACTCACCCTTTCAGGATCAATTTTTATTCCATCTTTTGATATTATATGGCGGTCTTCCAATGCAAAATTGTACTTCTTTGGATTCAATGATATGCCAAACTTCTTGCATTTCATGAAAACTTTCTCCAGATGATGCAGATGCTCTCTGTCAGATTTTGAATAGACTGTGATATCATCCATGTAGATCACTACAAAATTCCCGATTTGCCCTGCAAAAGCGATGTCCATAGCCCGTTGGAAAGTAGCTCCTGCATTCATTAAGCCAAAAGGCATTTTTGCATACATAAAACTGCCCCAAGGTGTAGTGAAAGCAGTTTTTTCTTGATCTTCAGGTAATACTTTGATCTGATTATAGCCGAAAAAACCATCCAACATTGAAATTCTTTCAGCTGCAACTACTTTCTGCAATATATGGTCCATATTTGGCAAAGGATAATCGTCCTTCATAGACACTTTGTTCAAGTTCCGTAAATATATACATAATCTTATTTCTCCATTCTTCTTTCTAATAAGAACAAGGTTTGCAACCCACTTTGAAAATATTAGAGTGACAATGATCTTGGCATCAAATAACTTTTTAATTTTCTTCTCAATAATAGGGAGAAACTTAGGGTTTATCCTTCTGAGCTTCTGCTTGAAAGGTTTCTCTCCAGGATTTATAGGAATAGTATGTTGTATGATAGATGTATCATATTCTTTGAGATCTTCATAACTCCACGCAAAGACATCTGTATATTTTTTCATTAACTTCACATATTCTTCTTTTTCTCTTTCGGGCAATTTCTTGGATAATTTCACAATCTTAGGATTCTCTTTAGTGCCAATATTTCTATCCTCAACAGCATTCTCAATAGGCTTTACTTTTGGATTTTTAGCAACATCATTTTGATGAAAAAGTTTTCCCAGAGGAATCAGACCTCTTGGTATGAAATTATTTTTTAATTGGATAATATGCTTACCTCCTAGAGTTCCCTTTAACTTTTCAGCACCATTCCCTTCTTTTTCAAGTTCATCATCACCTTGAATACTCTCGTCATTATCATTTTCGGTGTCAATAGGAGTATTCAAAAATTCTCCCGAGAGCTTTAGGAATATTCTGATCTGCATATCATCTTCGAACACTTGCTAGTATTTAGAGTTATCAGGAATAGAGGGTATATTCACAATTTCCACCTGGTATTCCCTTTGACTAGCAACAGGGGTTTCAAATTTTCCAGCGGCCACAGCTAAAGAATCAGCTACCAAATTTTCATGTCTGGGAACTACCTGAATTGCATGTTCTGTAAATAATTTTCCCAACATATCCCATACTTCATTTCTATAAGCCCTCATTTGAGGATGCCTGGTTTGATAGCTTTCATTTACTTGATTTATCACCAACTCTGAGTCCCCAAAGACTCTTTTTTTTGAGCTCCCAAATCTTTCAAAGCATGTAATCCCAGTAACAAAGCTTCATATTCTACCACATTATTTGTGCACTTAAATGTTAATTTATATGATAAAGCTTTGAAATCCGAAATAGGAGAAATTATATACACACCGGCTCCAGCACCTATTTTTGCAGCGGATCCATCAAAGTACATAATCCACTGGCCTTCCCTTTTTTGCTTCATTTCCAAAGCATCCTGCTCTAGCACTTTCTTTTCCTTATTCTCCTCAGACTTCTTCTGCAATGCCTCTTCTACATCATGTGGAACAACATCATTAAAGAAAATGGAATACCCCAAGTCAGTATCAACAGCATAGATGTGATGAATTTCAATTTTATCTTGACTGCTCACTACATAAGGGGTCCTTTTTTCACTATATAATCTTCTGCTCCAATCTCGAAAAGGAATTGTAGCGTAAGACATATCCATCTGTAAACTACCTTTCAACTTGGAAGTCCAAGATCTTGACAAGAGCACCCCGAACTTAGGTGGAATATCTGCCACGACCACATCCATGACTATAGTTTTAGATGGAAATTTATTTAGGGTTACCACCATATCTTTAATCAAACCAAGGCATTTCACCCTTTTAGAATCAAATGAGTACAAATATTTATAAGGTCTTGTTACTTATAATCCCAAACTCTCTACCACTCCTTTCGGCATTCAGTTGTGTGATTCCCCTGAGTCTAGCATAGAATTGTGGACCACCTTATCATGCACATTTAAACTCAAATAGAAAGGAGGGACTTCTTCACTTTCTAAATTTTCAACCTTTGACCCAAACGAAATAGCAGGGTTATCATCGTTCAACTCTAAAATGTCAGATTGCCATTCTCCTTGATTTTTTACCATTTTTGTGATAGTATTTCTGTATTCAGTGTTTCTCAATAACTCATTAAATGGAACAGAGATTTTTAGATTTTAAAGTTCATTTTGTAAATTGAAGCCAGAACCAATTTTTTCCACATCAACCAGAGCCGCCTGCTTCATTAATTTATCTCTTTGTACATCATTTTCAACCTCTTTATTTACAAAAGACTCTTTTTGTAGTTCTTTTCCCTTTTCTACATTCAAAGAACTAGTGGAAGGATGATTTGGGTTTGCCTTTCCTTTATTTATGAGGACATCCCTATTCCTTAGTCTGATTTTCCTCTGCACATCATCCATAGCGTGTAAATAACCCCTTTGATACTGCTCGGTATCCATTTCAAATTCTTCACTTCCATCTTCCCATCCAAACATGTTATGCTCTTCCTCAGTAAGATATATCTCTGAGTCCTGTTCTCCAAAAAGATGAATCTCATTTTCAGCGGGATCTTCTTCATCAGCAACATAATTTTCCAGGAATGGTGGACGAATTTGCCGTTCCTCCTGATTTCTTGGATTTCTTACGTCTCTTTGTCAGTTTTGGGGAGGAACAGGAGGATTGGGTCTTCTGAAATTAGGATTCCTGATTTGAGGCTCAGCTTGTTCTCTATTGAATCCCCTATTATCCATAGTTAATCTATCCATCAACTTTTCCATGGTTTTCAACATCATTTCAAATTTGACATCATTAGTAGAAGAAGAAGCAAAAGGAAAATTTTATTCCTTTTTCCTTCTATCAATATCTCTATGTTTTATCTTTCCACTTGCCATCATATTTGCTTCTACTTCTAGAGCATCTGTAAACATGGCCGCAAGAGTTCCTGATTTCTCTCCCTTAATGAAAATGCAAAATCATTATCAAAAGCTCCAGCATAGTGCAATTTGGTTGTACCCGCAGAAGGTTTTATATCCTCCGGAATGGAATTATAAACCCTCATAAATCTGCTAGAAAATTCATGGACAGATTCGAAACCTCCTTTTTTGAGACTATTATACTGAGATAAGAGCTACAAAGGGTTCTGTTTATCATCCCACCTATCCAGAAATGCATTTTGGAAATCCTGAAAATTTATTATAGACCCATTAGGAAAATATTTAAACCATTTCTTTGCCTCACCTGACAAACTTTGAGCAAATAACCGCATTTTAACATCTGGATAATCAACTTCTTCTAAATCAATGAAATCTTGAAACTTGGCAACATGTTGTTTTGCGGTTACATCACCTTCCCCATCAAACAAAGAAATTCTTTGAAAATAGTTTTGAGGAAGGTCATGTAATAAAGGAGGCAAACGCAAGGGAGCAAATCTAGCTGTCATTGGTCTAGGTGGATTCACAGGAACTGAAGAGCTTTGAGTATTTTGAGAGGTAAATGTTTCAACTTTAGTGGCTTGTTGCAAATCTCTCCAGAGGGAATCCAACAAATAAGATTCTAACCTATGAGGATTGAATTCAGTATTATTAAGGTCAGACTCAGATTTGGTTCTCAACAAATTTTTCCCAGCGTTAACTTCCCATTCTGAATCAATATGAGAATCTTGAGATGATGATGCACCAAACAAGGGAAAACCTAACTTTTCTTTATTTTTTCTTTTAAATAACCTTTCTGGGTCTTCAAAACTTTTCAAGATTTTGGTATCAGAGTTACCTTGCGTGTGTCTTCTCGAAGCCAGAATGACTCCTTAAGTTCTGAATAAGTTTTACAATGGAGTCGCCAGGAAAAAAATACAACCTTTTTACTATTAAAAATTCCTGTTTGCCCACATAAATTTTCTTTAAACACTGTCGTTCCCCCAGGGCAGTTATACACTTTCGTTCCCCAACAACGACACCAGTTTGTTAGCACTCAGAATGTACCCAAGGTTGTAAAGGTGAATCCCAAGGTAACAGCAAAACCTCTTTAGAAAGAAACTAGTTTTTCTTCCAGAGAGGGATCTCTCAATACAGATTTAACGAGACCAGATATGACTAACATCCAAAGATTTATATAGATGGTTGAAACAACACATAACCATTGGGCATGGAGTCACATAATAATAAAAATATCACAAAGACATATACATGATATTTATCAAAGGCAAGGTAACCATTTCATCACAGTCATTCATTTAGTTCAGGTGAGACAGAAGAGACAAGAAAGAACCCATTAATACAGAGCATCAAAGATGAGTTCTATATTAACTTTAGTAGAAGAATGTATAAAATATCCAAAACGATGATCAGAGCATAAACATTATGAATTCTAACCATCCAATACTGTGTTTCAGATATGAAGAAAAACAGAATGAAGTGTTACACTGGAAAACACAATCACATAAGGAAAGACATATGGAATGTAATGGAAACGACACAGGAATCTCTGATAATTCTTATGCATTCACTCTGTCATTCAAATATAATATGTCTTTCAAAACATTCAACAACTGGATGGGTTCCAACCCCCATCAAATAAAATAGATATAATTATATACATAAATTGATTCATCTTCCAAGAAGATTCATAACTGAATGACCGGCTTAGTTAAAGTCTTGTAACTAAATTCCTAACTTCTAGGAATAAACTACAGCTTCAATCCTAACAGATCATTAAATTAAATCAACTTGGTATAAGGCCAATTCCAGCAACTCCTCAATGCGCGACATTTGTTCTCATGAATGAAAGATGTATTTTGTCTTTCTGAACCTTTCCACTGCTTTCCATTGCTCCACACTTGGGGTATAATATTCCATCATCTCTCGAATTGAAACTTCCAACTCCATGTAAGCTTCATATGACACCTAGGGCAATCCTCTCCCGATAATCAGGAACTTTTCTAAGATTTTGAAATCCTCTGTCAATTTGTCCACAATAGCTTTCCCCGTTAGGCCTTTTTCCAAATCATCAAATATGGAATGATCCATGCGGATTTGAACTAACAAGCTGTGATAGTGCTCCTGAGAAAACATCCATCCTTCCTCATCCCAAAAGGATGGTAGGCCATCCTCAAATAGCTCTTTGAAAACCTGCTTGAAGTTATTAGCCTGTGAAAGCATTTCATCTGCCTTGTCCTGGATCGTATTCATTAACTAGTTCTTGTGGATAAACCTTTTAGCCCATACTACTATTGATATTCTGTCATTTATTCCCATATCATGTAATTTCTGGTATGTTAATGAATTTAAAAAATTCAATGTAATCTGGGCCATGGCAAGAGGTTTTATCTCCATATTTTCATTCACTAACTTTAGTCTTTGGTGAGCCAAATTGATCAATATGTTTTTATCATCGATAAAGTTCAGATAGTGCCTAAATTTAGTGATTTCCACAGATAAGGTGTCCCAAATGATGTGCTTTCCCCCCTGGAGAGGACCTTTCCCGATGTTTCTTTCTTTCAGTTCATTGAATTTCTTTTGCAACTGATTTCTATCTTGCAATATTTTATTTTTATTCTCACTTACTTTGGCTAATTCGGACTTGATCTCAACCATCTACACTTTTAAAAGAAAACTGATTTACCTGCACAGATTTTGTTGGGACTAAAGAAACTCTCTTGAAATCATCAGAAATCTCTTCACTTGAAACTCCACCAATTTGCAACAATTTTTCCTTTTTGTGTGACCCATCTTCATCCACTTCCATACTTTCAATTTCATACAGACTCCTCTTAATAAAAACATTAGGACCCTCTGTCACTTGTGATACTGTAATTGGTAAAGTACTTGCATCTCCATCGGACCCTTGAATTTCCATAAATTGTAACAAGTTTGTTGTTTCATTCAATCCTTCAATAAACTGGTGTTCAAAAGGTTTGTTTTTGTTGGCCTGCTTCCTTAGGGAAATTATGTGGTAAGGATCATAATTTTCCTTTGGCTCTTTTTGAAATTCCATGCTTCCCAATAACTTTTCAATAAACACTAAGGCACCTTTATGTTTGAAAATAAAAGAGCCAACCTTGAGAGGGAATTTGATATTTGAAGATTTTTTAAAGGCTCCAAAATGTTCTTCCTCTGAATGCAACCTTTTCCTCATGAATTCTAATGCAAAAAATCTAGGAGTGAGGAAAGCAGGTAATTTATATGGTTCCCCAGTGAATCCATATATCCTCAAAACAGTGCAATCTTTATGCAGGAACCAGTCTCCGACTCGATCTTCAGGCGAGGACTGCATCAGGCATTTCATATCTTCTAACACACGGGGCAGCATTTCATCGAACAACATTTTATATATCTTTGACATGATTGAATTAGAAAACTCAAAAATGCTGATCCGCTTGGGTAAATCCGAGGAGAAGATGGTACTCAAAAATTGTAATTCAGTGACATTTGAACACAACAACATGTTCAACAAGTAAGTTTGAAATTTAAAGAACCTGACCTTTGGGAATTCACTTAACTGAAGGTGTATTGCTTCTGCCAAGTACTCATCTAGACTGAACACAAGAACCAATTGAGACTCCGAACCAAATGAACTCATTTTTAACAAAAAACCAAGGATGACTTCATTTACGCGACAATAATCGTCAAGACCCAAAATTTGACAAACTAGGGATACCACTAATTGAACTTCATTTTTAAAAATATGAACATGGCAAGGCAAGAAAATATCATCTAAAGATTGACCCTCTTTCAAAATACTGGACAGGAATTTGCAACGGACTTCAGTGATACAACTTTTGTACAATTCAGCAAGAATAGACTCATTTACAGGTTCACGGTTGTCAGGGTAAATATCAGGTAGTTTTAAGTTTTCGCGAACGACCTTGGCATTGATTTTACAGAGTATTCGAGAAGTAGAATGACTGACAATGACTCTTTGAGAAGGGGAATAATTAACCGCGCAACACTCTTCGAATTCAGGAAAATGCAGGGTTTGTTCGACGGAAAAATAATATAAAAAGGATTTACAGACATTTAAGACATCATTTCCCTGTGAATTATAATGCCACAACCTCTCTTTACTGACTGATACACTTCCTATGGACATGAACAGGTCACACACCCCTCGGTCTCTATCAACCAGATAGTCTTCCCGGTCATCTAGAATACGACCAGACCCTTGCAATTCCTTTTCTTCGTCCATACTTCAGTCGATAATGGTAACCAGATAGACGAATTATGGGTGTTTGAGCCGTACTTGTTACCATGGTTGCATGTGTTTGAAATTGATAGTCGAAGGTTGATGAGCATGTAGGTATTTTTCACAATCATCCGGCACCAATAAAATAATCACCAAACAAGTCAACTATGCTTTTATAGGACCCCACTCTGGAGGCTCCTTTCGGTGGTTTCCACCAAACCACTTTTGCCTCTGGAATGTGCCACCGTCGACCACGTGTACAATGGTTTTTATTCTGCTACTGCCCTTTACTTCCAACTATCATGCAGCTTACTGCTCTGGATCCATCATTGACTGTCGATCTATTTCACCTTTATTTTTCAGCCATTGGATCAAGTGACATGTACCTAATTCCACCGAGCGTCCTCATCTTATCAAACGTGCAAGTTCCCGTTGCGGATTCATCCACGATCGTTGATGTAATCTGCCTTTATTTCCCTACCATCAGATCAAGTAACACGTACTCCTTTCCGCCGGGTTTCTTTGTTTTAACAAATGTACAGGTTTGCAAGGCGGAGTTTACACAGACCATAGATATCATCAAGTGGATCGACGACCGCTGATCCATATATTACATCAAACGCTCGCACGTACTCATCCTTCTTGCATATTTTAGAGATCAGACACAATATAGGTCGTTGATCTCCATCTTTTCGCTCTGCATCGTTAGATCCTTTGATAATTCATCGTTTTCGCCTCTTACCATACTTTTATACCATAAATTTTAACCAAAGTTTGACAAGTGACCATTATTTCCTCCTCACCATGGTCTCTTTTCTCCCTTGCTAAATAATAGTGTTAACACTAAGTACAGCTGAAGCAGAGTATGTTGCATCTTGTTCAGCTAGTTGTGAGGAAGTATGGCTACAGAAGCTATTGTTTGATTTATTTGATCTCTAGATTGATTCTACTTGTATACATTGTGACAAACAGAGTTGTGTGAAGTTCTCAGAGAATCTATTGTTTCATGACAAGTCGAAGCATATCAATATCAAGTATCACTATATCAGGGATATGGTGTAGAAGGGAGCAGTGAAGCTCCAGTATGTTGAGACGGAGGAACAGATAGGTGATGTGTTGACGAAGCCATTGGCTAGGGTGAAGTTCGAGTACTTCAGGGAGAATCTTGGTGTTCTCCAGATCAATATTTCCTCCAAGGGAAAGTGATGAGACCCATATCCATTTTGACATGGTGAGAGGACTGGTTCCTTCCATGGTCAGATGTAAGGGCTGACCCATTCTGTCGTGGTGAGAGGATTGGTTCCTTCCATGTCAGATATGAGTGTTGAATCCATAGCCATTCTGACGAGTAGGTCAGGTGTAAGGGCTGAGCCATTCTGTTGTGGTTATAGGATTTGTTCCTTCCATGTCAGATGCGAGTGTTGGCCATTCTAATGAGTAGGTCATATCTAAGGGCAACTGCCATTCTCTAGGAGAATGGAGGCACCTAGTCAGTTACCAGGTAGCTCAGTTTGGGACTGGGGGCCATTTTGATATGATTGTAGGATTGGTTCCTACAAGATTAGATGTGAGTGCATGTGATTTTGAACATGCATGTTGGATTGGTTCCTCACATGTGTTGAATGTAAGTGCAGATCATTTCTTAATCATTGGTTGAACATATGTAAGTGTTGAGACTTTCTTGATCATTGGTTGAACAGATGTAAGTGTTGTGCCTTTCTTGATCATTGGTTGAATGGATGTAAGTGCAAGATCCTTTCTGACATTGGTTGTCAAATGTAAGTGCAGAGCCTTTTGGCATGGAGGATTGGTTCCTCGCATGGCCAAGTGTAAGTGCTGGGCCATTTCAATCATTGGTTGAATGGATGTGAGTGTTGGGCCTTTCTGATAGGGTTGTGGGATATGTTACCACATGGTCAAATGTGAGTAGTGGGAATTTCCTTTCTGATATGATTATAGGATTAGTTCCTACATGATCATATGTAAGTGTTGGGTGGGCCATTCTGACTTAAGTGTCAGATATAAGCGTTGAAGAATACCTACATGGTGGCTAGGCCTACATACAACATGAAAAAGGGTTGGCTCTGTAGAACTTCCTATGATGAGAAGAATCATGAGATAGCACCTGTGAAGATTCAGTGTTGATGATCTAGCAGAGATGATCTTGATCGAGGGATGATCCAGATCTAAAGATTATGCTCCAGAGATGATCTAGATCGAGTGATGATCCAGATCTAGTGATGATGATCCAGATCCAGTGATGATCCATATTCAAAGATGAAGATGACTTGAAGACGAAGATGACTTGAAGACAAAGATAAATTGAAGATGCAGATGATGAGATGATCCAGAGAAGAATACCAATGATGAAAATTGTGTTGAGAGAATACCTTCCTAGTTAAGAGGGAGTGTTGATGTAATTATAACTTCAGAATGTATTCACTTGTATTTCTTATCTATTGTAACCCAATGTTTATTCCAAGATGTACTTGTGTCATGTCATGCCCCGATGTTCCTATAGAGAGGATCTATAATGTAAACAAGTCATGTCAAGTCATTTTGGGTAACCCTCCTATTGTCTAAGGGTTAAAGTCCCCGCAGTTCCAGGGCACTAGGGTTATTAGACTCACCTAGTGAAGTCGGACCTAGTAGGGTTTTAGTCATGTTAGGAATCAGTATAAATAGAGATGCGACCTCTCTATTTATCACACATCTCATACGCACTCAATTGTAGCACATGAGGAAGAGAAAGACACCGGGGAAATAAATAAAGAGGTTACTACTGCCGAGAGATCATCTTACTGTTTTTGGTTTCACTTTAGTGTTGATTCTATCTCTGAGGAAGTTGTGGGGTTTTCTCCATTTATGGTTTCCCCGAGGAAAAACATTGTGTTCATTGTCTCTTGTGTTTTATTATTGTGCTTGTTGTTCTCTCAGTTAAATATCCTAATAAAATGCTAGCTTAATGTCTAAAATCTAGCATACACCATCATTCCAGATACTCCCCATGTAGTAACCTCCTACCGAGATGCGTTGGAGCCATCCCATGTTGTAGATGGAATGATAGGATCTTTTTCCCACCAAAAAAAACATCATGTGACACCACCCATGATGCCACTGCACCCAACCAACACCCCTATTGTTTCCTAACCAAACCAAGCTCATGACTATTCAAGAATGATGTCTCAATCTAGAGCTACAGCCTCCTATCCACAACCTATGCCACAGTAGCAGGCCCATGCACCTACTTGGATGACACAACAATATTCAAGACACATGACTAGATTTGTGGTAGCCACAACCCCTCAAGTTTACTATGCACCACCAGTGCAAGCCACTTAATCCCCTGCCCCAGCTCCGCCAACACCTTTGGGACAAGTGTTTTCTTAGCAGAATCATCCCAACCAACCTATCCCCAAAAACCATCAGGGATAAGGTAGAAACAACCAAGCTATTAATCGAGGTAACAACCTACCCCAAAGAGGAAACCAACAGCCTAACCACCCCCTGCAATGGTGCCAACCCTACAATGCAAAATCCCCAACAACCAAATCCACCTCAAAGGAATTACCTATTGCGGACCAACAAACCATGTGAGCTATACAGTGTCTATGGGCACTACACCCATGAATGTCCTCTTATGGGACTTGCCAAAAAAATCCTCCATGATGAATCCCGGCAAGGCAACAATGCGGCTGCCAAAACACAATATAACGCAACACCACCAAGCCCTCCTCCCATGGTGCTCGATAACCTGTTACCAGTCCAAGGATTGGTAGCAACTGCACCCTTGCCCCAACTTGCTCCCGCATCCCACCCTGCTCTACATCCCACAAAGATAGGAGTACATCAATTGGTAGCAGTTACAATGGAGGATACCAACTTCCAGACTAGGCGAAACCAATACAGATCCACTACTGAAACTTCTGAAATAGTAACAACATCCACATCCAACAGTTCCAATGTTCCACTTCACCTTCCCCACCATCCTACTGGTCCTCACCTCCCCTTTAGGAACCTCTCCAGCAATAGTACCATAAGGGCGACAATTAACTATAGTATCATCGATGACTTGGCCCAATCACCTATGACCATGTCTTCTCTTGAGGTACTCAAAACATGCCAAACACAGTGGAAATCCTTTCTAGCCACCCTTTGTGTCATAGACCCCTTCGAATCAAGATTCATCACATTTGATTTGGATCAAGGAGAACCAAGAATGCCATCAACCGTCACCTTCCAGATCCTGATGTCAATTTGGAATTTGGTTGTGCATCGGTGCATCATTGACGAGGGGGCATCCACTTGTGTTATGCCAACCTTAGTTTGGCAGAAACTCAGGTCCCCTATCCTGCAGCTATCCACCACCATGTTGCGTGCCTATGATAGACATCCTCCTGCACGTTCCCATGTCTTTAGCCGAGAAGACCATCCTAATTGACATAGAAGTCATCAATGCTCAGTTATACCAAAACCTTCTTTTAGGATGTAGTTATATGTATGCGATGTGAGCCATGGCATCTACTGTGTTTCACCAAAAGATGTTCCCTCGTGATGGGAAAATCGTGACTGTCGACTAGTTGACTTACCATGATCCGCAGGCGCTAATAGTACCAGCTAACATTATTCCTACTATTGACACTACAATCTATAGCACCACCACCCACATCATGCTGAATGTAGGCTGAGGGTTGTTCCTTGACACCTCTATGGCGACTTCATTTCCCTTAGTCTCAACACCATCTCCTCCAAGTGATAGTGTGGATTTTTGCATGCTTTCATCCAGCACTACTGCACTACAACCCCATCCATAACCGCAACCCCATCCACAGCTGCAACACCATCAGCAACCGCAACCCTATCTGCAACCACAATATCATGCGTAGCCGCAACCACAACCACACCCCCAAATTCAATCGCCAGGGAATTATTGGTGTTCATAACCAGTCCACACAATTCCCTTCCTATTTCCTCCACCTAGAATAATGAGTAAGCCAGTAATGGCTACCTTAAACTTCCCCAACTTCACATTGGGGATTCCCATGTGGTACCTCGATCCACTGGCCCAACCTCTGATGCCCCAAGTCATGTTAACCCCAGTTCAACCCATTGTGGTCGAATCATGTCCCCCACCTTACCTACAAAATACAACCACTACACCTAAACCTACTATGCCCCACCCAAAAAGAACTAAGGTAAAAAACACGAAAGCAACAACTAAACCCCAACAGGTCCTGCCATGCGCTATGTGTGATGAATAGGTCCATGCAACTCAAAACTATCCTAAAATTCCCATGATACGGACACATTTAGATGCCATGGATACAACAAAAAACATCCTCGTGGTTGAACTCCGTAGTGGACCAATAAAGAAAAGCAAGTCGTTGCAAACGAATCATGCTTGCGCCCTTTGCAGATTGTATGGAAATTATTCTCACCACTACCAGGAATTTTTTGAGTTTTGAACAACCCTAGATAACCTTCGAAAACATTCCCTTGAAATGGAGATCAC
Source organism: Pseudotsuga menziesii (assembly GCA_001517045.1). Lineage (NCBI taxonomy): Eukaryota > Viridiplantae > Streptophyta > Pinopsida > Pinales > Pinaceae > Pseudotsuga > Pseudotsuga menziesii. The sequence continues at coordinate 48,733 of LPNX010057864.1, read as the reverse complement.
TCTCATCGAATAAATCCACCCCCCGCCTCCTTCTTTAGGTACCATGTCCATTTACATGGTGTCCAGTTTCAGATACCCACTTATTCCTATAGTCACCGACCGCTCCTCCAACCTGTCCCATCATTTCTTTTGCAATGATGAGGAGATACTTGAAGCCTTAACCACTCCTCAATACCCTTGGGAAGACATGCACCATCACTCATTATTCATCCTCGAAGGACCTGTGTCGCTGTCGGATCAATTTTCAATGGAGACCATGGATTTCATTCATGGGAAAGTTGACTGGTTCAAAGATCCCATTCCAACACCCAATTCCTTTGAAGAAGGGAACATGGCCAATATCTCACCAACCATTAAAATCAACATCTCAATCAAACTTGAGATGAGTGAGGAGATTATTCTGGGGGCATCCTTGTCCTCTAAAGAAATATCTTCCTACAAAGCGCTCTTCCAAGAGTTCTGTGACATCTTTTCCTGGTCCTACGATGAAATTCCTGGGTTGGATCAATCCATTGTTGAGCACCATATCGACACATGGCCTGAAGTAGTACTGATGTGCCAAAAGCAACTACCAATATACCCTTCCAAATCTGCCACAGTTAAAGCATAAATCAAGAAGCTGCACACAGCCAACTTCATTTACCCCATTTCTTACACAACATGCATTTTAAACCCTCTTCCCATGAATAAAAAAAAAGGTACCATTTGTGTCTATATAGAATTATGCAATCTCAATTTGGCATGTTACAAATATAACTTCTCAACTCCCTTCATTGATCATATCATCGATGCATGTGCCGGACATGAGGTCCTTTCCTTCATGGATGACTTTTCAGGATACAACCAAATCTAGATCCGGAAAGAATATCGTTACAAGACTACATTTACAACCCCTTGGGGCACATTCACATATCAAGTAATGCCATTTGGTCTAAAAAATGCTGGAGCGACCTTCCAATGTGCCATGATGTATTGTTTCCATGAACTCATCCACATCATATTGGTCTACCTAGATGACCTTATCGATCGATCACAGAAGCAAGCACAACACATAGACAACTTGCATCAAGTTTTTTTGTGATGTCGCAAGTAAAAAATTCACTTGAACCCCCTGAAGTGCATTTTTTGTGTCCCAAAAAGCCATCTACTCGGGTTCATTGTATCCCACAAAGGGATAACAATTGACTCTCTCAAAGTTCAAGCCATCCTTGATCTCCCTACACCAAAAACTCTATGCCAACTACAAAGCCTCCAAGGCAAAGCCAATATCCTTTGGCACTTTGTACCAGGGTATGTAATGAAAGTCCATGGATTCGTATGCCTACTCCATACCAACATTCCCTTTGTTTGGTATCAACAAGCGCTGGAATCATTTGAGGCACTCAAACAAGCCCTAGATTCTGCACCATTAATCTCACCACCAGAATTCACCCGAGACTTCATCCTTTATGTGTTGACTTTGGAAAATTCCATTACTCGAGTCTTGGTCCAAGAAGATGATGCTCATCAAGATCACATAATTTATTACGTTAGCTAGAAGCTGACAGGTCCCTCACTATGATATTCACCCGAGGAAAAACTAGCCCTCGCTGTTGTTTTCTCCGCTCAAAAATTGCACCACTACATTATTGCAAACCATACTCAAGTAGTAGCTGATTCCAACCCAATGCGGTACCTCTTAAGCCGCCTCCTCCTACAAGGTCGCATGGCCAAGCGAGTAGTCGTTCTCCAAGAGTTTGACTTGGATTGTTTTTCCCTGAAAAGCACAAAGTCACTAGTGCTGGCTGCACTCATGACAGATATCCCCCCATTAACCACGTCACCACCACCCAAGGACAACCTTCTCGATGACTTCCTATTCGTCATATCCATGGAAGTCCCATGGCATGGGGGAATCCTTCCGTATTTACGCACTCAGAAGTCCCAATCTTTCTTAAACTGCAAATATAGGCAACGCATCCGACATCAATCCACTCGCCATATTCTTATTGGAGATATTTTATATCATCGAGGAATTGATACCATCTTACATCGTTTCCTCACCCATGACGAGGCCGAGACAATATTTTACAACTCTCATAGTGGAGCCTACGATGGCCACCTTTCAAGTCTTGAAACTGCCTAGAATATTCTACCTGCCAACTACTTTTGGCCTTCCATATTCACTGATTGCATAGAGGCAGTCAAACACTATCGCAGTTGTTAGCTCTTTGCACCAAAGGCAAGAACCCCCCCTGCACCATTACACCCTGTAGTCACATTTGGTCCCTTCTACAAATGGGAAATTGACTTCTTGACAATCAACCCTACCTCGGCCAATGGTCATAAATATATCATCATGGTTGTTGATTACTTCACTATGTGGGCCAAGGCCATGCCCATGTTCAATTGCAAAAGTGAAACGATGACACGATTCTTCTTTAACCACGTTATCTCATGATTTGGTGTTCCCAAACACTTAGTCTCAGACCACGGTAAACATTTTGAAGATGCTATTTGGACTGAGATTTGAACCATTTTGAAATTCGAATACTAGTACTCATCTTCATACTACCCTCAGGGAAATGTCTAAGTTGAAGCAATCAACAAAATAATCAAAACAATACTCCAAAGGATGGTAGGAAACCATAAAACCAACTGGCACCACATGTTGTTCTCCTCCCTATGGGATTATTGCACATCTGCCAAAACCATCACCAGTTTTACCCCTTTCCATTTAGTGCATGGCATTGAATCAGTAATCACTATAGACTGCTAGATCCCATCACTCCGCGTCACTGTGGAACTCCTTCCTGATAATTTTCCTTTGGAAGAATGACTCCTCCAACTTAAACAAACTGTAGAGGACCGTTGGGATGCCCTCCAAGCCATCAAAGTAGCGAAAACATGGTCAAAATCTTATTATGACTCCCATGTCCACCTACACACCTTTAACGAAGGTGATATGGTTCTGGTTTATGACCAAGCAAATGATAAGTTAGGAAAATGAAAGTTTGAGTCAATGTGGTATGGCCCATATGTCGTCCAATGTCTCCTTCAAAAAGGGGCATACATTCTTGTTGATTATGATGGACAACTCTTGGAGAACCCCCTTAATGGTCTCTACCTCAAGATATTTTATGCTTAAATATCACCAATGAGTCATTTGTAGCATAGTATTATCGTTTTTTGTTTTACACATTTTTTGAAGTGAGTCTTACGTATTGTTTCCTTGATTGCTCTAGATGGAACCTACCTCATGTCCATACATTGGATTTGCTGATAGAGTAAGAATATGTTCTCCAAATCACACCTTGGCTACATGGGCCATCTACTCCCCATCACGTGAGTTGATCCATATTGACGGAATATGTGTGGGCATTGTAACCAACAACCGGGATGAATAGGATGGTGTCATTAGCCTCTTGGCCATCTCCCTCTAGTTGGGTATCCACCATATTGATGTCTTCTTAGACTCCTAGCTTCTTGTCTCTCAGTTGAAATACTATTACCACATACGTGATCCCTGCCTCTTCAAAAAATTCCTATGCACTAAATAGATGATTACAACATTTGAATCCATCAGATTCACACATGTTCCTAGGAACCTCAATAATGTAGCAGATCAAATGGATATTGACATTCTAAATTGGCATATTCATCATCGTACATAGGAAGCATATATAAAACTACATCATGCATCATCACACATAAATATGCATACACATGTAGAAATACATCATCTAGGCATTCCATTCATATCATCATAAAAATACTCACATATAAAAATCATAAAATCGCATCCACGTGTGTCAAAAATAAATACATACATACATACATACATACATACACACACACACACACACACACACACATATATATATATAGAAATCGCATGTCCAAATATGTCCAGTACAAAATGAGAAGCTACATATGCTTTCTCGACTGAATATACATCACGATACAAAAATCCTAAGTGCACCAGCGCACTTGTGGAAGCTCCCTAAGTTGCTAATCAGAGTCAGACTCATCATCTTTCTCCTATGACTCTATCCCCTCCTCATAGATATCCTCCTCCTCAGCGGCATCGTCCTCCATACGGACATCACCCAGTGTCTCCACCCGGACATACTTAGCCACAACAACAATCCTCCTCATCAAAGGCACCCACTGTCACATGCCCCAATTTGCAAAACAATTTCATGTTATTGAGGAACATTATGTTATATTTTATGATAAAGTTTGTAATTAATGACCAAGTGGGGTAACAGATAATTTAATGTATTGCAAAATATTTTATTAATAAATAAATAAATGATGAGACAACAGCTTAGGGAAGCTGTTAAATGAGTGTTTACTGGTCACTTGGTGGAGGAGACTAGGTTGAGAGTATATTGACAAGTGGTAGCATCCTCAAACTACTTCTAACTATTGCAGGTGGCAGCTTCCCTATATTTGTGGTCATGATTCCCCAATAAAGTGGAATAGGAGCATGTGGCTCATTAAGTAAAAATTGACTTAGAAGACCTAGGCATTGATATAAAACTTCCCATTGAAGGCAGCTAAGGCTACTCATTCTGGAATTGTGATCATTCTGAGTGAATGAAGTGCACATGAGTGTTGGGCTATAGGGCAGACCTGGGCTTTATACCATTAACTTCGCACCAACAAAAGACCCACAGTGTTGGCCCTTTCGGCAACAACCTGCGAACAGATTGCAGTCTCACCCGAAACAGCTATGGGGTGCCGTAGAATCAGGTTTCTGCAAGCAGAAGAGGGATATTACTGTACCTTAACCTTTAACAACTTATATTCATATACACAGAGATTCAACATTCACATATATAACTTCGCAGCTAAATAAACAGACAATGACTTGCATAACCCTTTACTAGGAATTCACAACGAATTTATTTAGTTAGCAGTGATATTATTTATCAGATATATATTTATCAATGCATGAAAGAACATAACAGAAACAACACAAAGAACCACAACACCAGATATAACGTGGTTCACCCCCAGTGTAGGGGTTACGTCCACAGAACTATGTTTTATTCAACTCTTTACTAAAATCACAGTTCTGATATGCGCACTTAGCTGCAGATCCTTTCAAGTCATTAAAGTCATGCACACAGCTGGAAGCCTCTGCGCACACAGCTGCAGATTTCCTTAATCACCCAAAACCCTCTGTGCACACAGCTACAGAGGTCGTCCACGCACACAGCTGGGACTTAACCTTCTCTTACAAAATAGCCTTAGCTTCGCATCAATTCATCTTACATCAAAAATCCTAACCTCACTTCTTTACAAGAGTGCTTATTTATAGTGCACTTATTACAAAACCATGGGCACCCCGAACCATAAAACCTGGATTTAAACCATGGGTTTATTACAAAAGAAAGTTTTTACTCAACCCCGACACCCCTAAGACTATTTTGAGTCATACCTCCGCTTACAAACTCCCGTAACTCCACGGAGTTACTCATCTTAAGGACTGTTAGGGTGCACGCCCCAACAGGCCCCTAAGACTGACCAGTGGCCCGTCCCGGGACACTCAGCTGCTTTTCTGGTGGTAGAATCTTGTTGGTGAAACATAGTGCACTGCTTGCTGAAGTCATACATGCAGTTGTTGGCTGCTTGTTCCTTTCCTTCGCAATATGCTAGTTAAGGCTTTCTGGATCTATCAGCGACCCCATCCTTCGATCTGCTTGCCAAACATTTGACCATCCACAACTTAGGGTCCCCAGAATTGTGTGTCAAGGTGCATAAGACAAACAGCTGCCGTGGTTCTGCCAAAACAGGAGGATACATCTTGGGATGTTTTAGAGTTTTTCTGTGAAGACCGGTGCTATTCTTTGTGCGGCTTAGAGTGCACTTCTGCCTTTCTTTTGACACCTTAGAGCGAACTTCTGCCTTTCTTCGTGCTTTGTTCGAGCATGGCTGCCCAGGTGGATTACTCAGAAGGTTTAGCAGAGCTCTCTCCTTGACCACTCGTAATAAATTCTGGACTTCACAGTCATTCGACATAGTGCTAACTGAAGAAACTCAAAGACGTGCACAATGCAGGAGTCGCAGGCCGGTGTGGCTTCTTATAGAATCCCACAACAGAAAATGTCATCATGGTGCATTAATGACGCTGAATTTGATGGAGTGGTGGAAATCCTGTCCGCACGGTGCCAGATTTTCCCAAGATCTCATTATTGCAGGCAGTGAGGGCAGTTCGCGTGTTGGCGCTGCCAAGTCTAGTTTGTCCCATCCGTCACATTTTAAGTTGCGACACACTTTTAATCTCTGACATAACTACTAACTTCAGCTTCGCCTTGACAAGAACCTTCGACACAATATGCACCTTGGACCCATCCTGACCTATACGACAACCAAACTTCAACCTTCAGACTTTGGCAGTCTTCAACACTTCATAGCATTGAGAACAGCTTCATTATAGTCTAGTACCCAATTTCAACTGTTCTTGGTACTTAGACTATCCTTCATGCTGTTACTCCTGATCAAGGGATGCTGGTTTGTCCCTGTACTTATTTAACCTACTTCCATTCACCATAGAAGGTAAAATTTCTCCATTTAATTTAGCTAACTAGACTGTGCCACCATCAGTAACTTTCTGTACTATATATGGTCCTTTCCAATGTGTCTTGAACTTACCCAGGAATTTCATGAATTTGCTGTCATATAGGAGCACAAGATCACCCTGCTGGAACTGCTTCTTCTTGATGTGTCTATCATGCCATGCTTTTTCTCTAGCTTTCTGAACTTGCTGCTGGAACCCTGCAATGAATCTGTCCTCTTCAAGTTCTAGTATCTTTGCCAGCCTTTCTTTCATCATATCTGGGTCATCCATCTCTGTAAAAGCAGATATTCTGAGGCTAGGTACAATGTACTCCATGGGCATGACTGCTTCTTGTCCATAAACCAGCCTAAAAGGTGTATGTCCTGTCAACTTCTTACAGGTGGTTCTATAAGCCCATAGTACTGCTGGAATTCTAAGGTCCCAATCATTTTTGTTAGCATTGAAAAGCTTCGTCAGAGCGTGTTCAAGGATCTTGTTAAAAGCTTCAACAATTCCATTTGATTGAGGATGATAGGTAGTACTCTTCTGATGATATACTTGAAATTCTTCAGTCAATGCTTCAATAGTCTTATTTAAGAAATGTGTTCCTTGATCGCTCATAAGAATTCTAGGACACCCAAATCTTGACAAGATGTTATCGAAGATAAACTTCACAACTGTAGCAGCACTACAGGTCTTGACTGGTTGAGCTTCGGCCCAACGAGTAAGGTAGTCAGTTGCTATAATAATGTATCTTGCTCCAGATTTCTTTGCAGGGGGATTGATAGGTCCAACAAAATCAATAGCCCATTTATCAAAGGGTTGTAAAGTTACCTGCAGAACTAGAGGCATCTCATCCCTCCTTGATGGTTTTCCTGTCCTCTGACAAATGTCGCAACTGTGGCAATATACTCTTGCATCCTTATGGATTGTGGGTCACCACAATCTGGATGTCAGAATCTTTTGTGCTGTAGCTTTTCCTACGTAATGACCTCCTGCTGCCCCAGAATGTGCCTCAGCCAAAATTAACGGCTTTTCATGCTCTAGGACACATCTGCGCAGTATTTCATCTAGTCCCATCTTATATAGTTGTCCTGCTATTAAGGTAAAGTCAGCTGCTCGAACCACTAGCTGCTTCTGCTACTGTGTTGTCATCTCGGCGGGTGGAAAACCTGTAGACAAATACTAAACAATATCCTGAAAGTATTCATCAACCATATGGATGGCAAACAACTTGGCGTTAGGAAGACCTTCGTCCAAGCTGATAGGGTCTTCTCCTGACTCGAGCCTCGACAAGTGGTCAGGACCTATATTCAGTCTTCCTGGTTTGACTATGATCTCAAAGTCATATTCCTGAAATAGAATCAGCCATCTGCATATCCTTCCACCTAGCACAGGCTTGTTAACCAAATACTTCAAAGCAGAATGGTCAGTAAACATCTCAAAATGAGATCCTAACAGATAATGTCGAAACTTCTGCAATGCATACACCATAGCTAGGCCTTCTCGTTCTGTCGTAGTATAATTTTTCTCTGTTGTGGATAATTTCCTACTTGCAAAAGAGATGGGGTGATCAATATTACCTTCACCTAACTGGGCCAATATTATACCCAGAGCAATGGAGGATGCATCGACATGCACATGAAATTCCTTATTCCAGTCAGGGAATACTAAGATAGGAGCAGTTACCATCTTTTCCTTCAAAATATCCAAGCTTTCTTAACACTCAGGTGTCCACTCGAACTTAATATATTTCTTCAAATGCTTTTCCATAGGGGCTGTTATCTGACCATATCCTTTAACAAATTTCCTGTAATAACTAGTATGACCAAGCGTAGTGCGCAGTTGTTTGACAAACTTTGGAGGTGGTAGGTTCACGATAATTGCTATCTTCGCAGGATCCATCATCATTCCTTGCTTACAGACAATGTGACCTAGCAAAATTCCAAAAGGGGCACAGAAGATACATTTTTTCAAGTTCAAAGAAATATGATGCTGTCTACATTTATCCAACATAAGTCTTAGACTAGCTATGTGGTCTTTTACTAACCTGAAGATAGTCCAATCATCAAAATAAACTTATAAGAATTTATGTATGAATTCCTTAAAAGGAGAGATGACTACTCTAGAAACCATGGCAGGTGCATTCTTCAATCCAAAGGGCATAACTGTATACTGGAAGGATCCCATTTCTGTAGTGAAGGTTGTCTTATGTCGATCTTCTGGAGCAATTCGAATCTAATGGTAACCTAAAAATCCATCAGTAAAAGAGTACACTTCTTGACCTCCCACGTTGTCTAAAACTTCATCTATAAAGGGAGTGGGGAAAGGATCATGTAAACAGGAATCATTCAGATTCCTCAGATCAACACAGATTCTAATTTCTCCCTTAGTCTTCTTTTCTTGCACCACCATAGGACTGACCCACTCAGATTATTCAACAGGCTCGATGATTCCTGCAGCAAGCATCTTATCCAGCTCCATTCGGACTTTTTCCTTATACTTAGGGTTCAACCTATAAGGGCGTTGTTTCATAGGCTTTGCATCAGGTTTCAATGGGATCTTTATCACTCCTATATCCCCAAGGATACCTTTCATCTCTGAGAACTTCGTCAGAAAGAGATCCTGATATTCATGGAGAAGTTGGGTCACCTTGCTTACCATTTCGTCATCCCAATAATCTCCAATGGTAGCATACTTAGGGTTTTCTTCTGACCCAATGTTGACGGTCTGCATCTTCAGGGGTTGAGTCACTTCAATTGCCTCTACTACTGGTCCATGTACTTCGCAGAGTCCTTCTGATTCAGGAATATTAATGTTGCGCGTATCGTTATCCTCGTCAATTGCGAGGTTATAACATTCTACTGCATTGGCTTCCTGTACCTTCCAATTAGGTTGATATTCTGCGACTTCTTGATCATCAAAGAATTTAGTATGAATCAACCTAATAGCTGCGTCCAAAGTAGGAGAAACCTCATTAATAGAGAATGTCAGCATAAAACTATCAACAAGACAATCCCAACTTACAGTACCGTGGCGAAGCTCAACCTCCAGATACCAATTCTTTGTTATGGGTTCCAGGGTATGCACAAACCTATGTACCCATTCTTCACGAGGTACATGCTTCCATGCCTCATAGCATTGCTCCAAATGTCCCTGAGGACTAGTCTTACCATTAAACCTACTTTGAACCACCTAAGGTTGGTCCCTAAATCTTAGGTAAAGGGAACTCTAGCATGCTTCCCAACTATGAATGTACTTCTTGTGACCATTCCACCTTCTAGCTGCTGTGGCTCTGAATGCTGAATCCAGAGTCTCCATTTTCTGTGAGTCTGGTATCTGTTTTGAGAATTGTACAATAAACTATTCTGGGTCTATCGAACCATCAAAAATAGGTAAGGTTCGTGTCTATGAGCCAAGCCATCTGAGAGACTTGGTAATTCTGGCACATCTATGTCGATGCAGCTCATAAAGTCTGTTCTGCCAGTTTTCTAACCCATCATCTGAATCCATCATGCAGGAGCTGTCGCGCTGGCAATCCATGATACCTTCAGCAATAGGATCATCATAATCTTCCTCCTTAGTTGTGATATTGTAGATGTGATCCAAAACATCCTGGTCTTCATCTTTTACTGGATCTGTGTATCTCTCTTCTTGTGAGGGGTCTAGTGGGACTATGACTCGCAAATCTTTCCCTTTGAAAGTCATTTGTCTCTTCTTAAGGTTAATGACTGCCGCATTTTCCATTTCCCATTCAATTCCTAGAAAGGCTAGATAGGGGTTACTGTCATCAATGATCTCAATAACTTCAAAGTATGCTATAGTACAGACGCCATCAATATCTTCTGGGACATTAAGGAATCATCCTAGGGGCACAATATTCTGCTGATTGGCTAATCTCAACTGTATAGGTGACCAATCAAGGTTAGGTTTTCCCGTTTGTTCCCAAGTTTGCTTAGTTAAGACATTTACCTCTGATCCTAGGTCTAAGATAACATCAGCCATATCATACTCTCCTATCTGAGCATTCAATCTCATTTCCCTGCCTGTTCTTCTGACTCTATTAACAACTTTGGACTGACCAGTACTTTACTAAGGTTCGCAGGAAGCAATAACTTTCTACAGCTCACTTAAAGCATTCTGATTTCTTAGGAGCTTCAGACAGCTCTATAAAAAGGATGACAGGGTACTTACTTTGTCTGTCAGAGCTTCTTGCGGCTGCAACTGCTGCTGATGTTGTTGCGCAGGTGCTACTGATGTGCTAAGATCAACAAAATCTTTCTGGGCTTCCATGAATGTCTCTTTCTCTCTTTCGATATCAAATGCTGGGACTTTTGCTGGGGCCTTATGAACCCAAGCCTCATCAGGTTGTTGCTCCTTATTCTATACTTCCATCGTAGCTCCACTCCTGGTAACAACATCAATGGTTGGGGAAGGTCTTTTCTCGACGAAAATCATCTGAAGATTCTGAGTAGGTGTATTGGTTCTTTCCTGAATCTTAGCAAGCAACTGCGGGCATTGCTCGATCACATGATCTACGGCTCGGAAATACCGACATGTTGTAGTGAGGTTTCGACAGTCTCTCACAAGATGCCCAGCCTGGTTACAATTGTAACATACAACCTGGCCTCTTCCTCTTCTGACTATACCACCTCGACCATGACCTCCAAAAGCACCTCTACCTGATGCACCACCGCGGTAACCATATCCATCATTGCTCTATCCCTCATTGTGTACCCGATAAGCATCGTAAGTCCGTTCTCTCATGAGGTCAAAGCTGCGACACTCATCTTCATTGTGTCCCACAGATTTACAGAACTTGCAATAAGGGTTCTTAGGGACTTGCACATACCTATGCAGAAGATAGCAGTCTTCAGGTCGATGCTGACCAGTTGTCTGACAGATCTCACAGTATAGAACAGTAGGGTTGAATGGGTTTGGTGCACCAGTATTTAGGTAGTTTCTTACCACAGGACACCGTTCCTTGTCGTGAACTTCTATCCAACATTGTGTACACCAAACCTCTCGCAACCATTTTTTCCTTTCTTCATATCACAAAGCTCCAGAGCCATCGCTGCCAACTGTGCCTGGATTTGAGCAATACCAGAATTATCTTTGACAAGAGTGGTTTCAAGTTTCATCATGATTTCCAGAGCCTCCTGCTGATCGGAAACCTTCTGCTACATGAGTGGAGTTCTGATATGCGGTAGCAATGCTGCAATGAACCAATATTTGTACTGCGTAGGCCCAATGGGGAAACTGATTTGGTCTAGCAGAACTTTGAATCGTTGATCAGAATCCCACACTGAATCACCACACCTCTGCTGAATCTCTTTCAATTCAGTGATACACTATGACTCTGATTTTGGCTTCTTAAATTCCTTTATCATTGCTTCTTTTATATCATCCAATCCATGGTTCTGAGTGTTGGAAAAATTCATGAACCAGGTCAGAGTGTGGTCTCTGAAAGAAGTAACCAGTTGCGCTCTTTTTGTATCTTGGTCCGTAATGGTCTTAGCATTCCACACTACTTCACATAAAAACCAGAACTGTTCTGGATCCTCTGATCCAGTTCCTTTGAAAACAGGTAGCTTAATGTCATCATGCATGTGGTCCAAAGTGGATCGAGGGGGGGTTGGAAGGGGACTGGAAGTAGGCGGGGGGGAACTTACTGGGGTAGACTGACCTGCGACAAGAATACTTGGGCTAGGATGACTTTCAGACTGCGACAGGTTCTCAGGGATATAAGGTCTTCGCTGCGGGGTTACAGGAGGGTTTCCAATAGAAGGGGTTTCTTTGGGTTCTGAATTTGCGGGATTTACATGGGAATACTCGGTATGGTGACCCTGGGAGTAGGATCTAAAATCTCTCTTGTACCTTTTGCCACTTCACAGCAAACCGCTTTTCTCGTCGAAGGTATTTTCACTTGCAAACATAGGTTAGTAATACTAAATCTAACAGTTTGATTCAATTAACAATATACCTTTTTCAGCTAATAGCATTTTAATTCTCAAACTAAATGAATTCAAAAACTTACCCCTTGGTCCTTTGGAAAGCTGCCGCTCGAATTCACTAAAGGAAGCACTCATGTCGATGGTGAACTCTATCACAAATGCTTCAAGGGTTCGCATTGTCCAGAAATCAATAGCGCGGGATATCTCGTTGTTCACCCTTTTTAGTATATTATTTCTTGTGGGGGTCCAATTAGGAAACTGACGTTCTTGGAAGTTTGTCCTTCTCTTTTTTAACTTGGATAACCACTGGTGCAACTCTATGTGGATACTACCAAAGAAAATTTCATAAACATCACAAAAAACATACCTTTGTAAAAAGTCGTTTGCACTACGACGCAGATCTTTGTTTTCTTGCTCAGCGAATTTCAGATAAGTCTCATCAAGCCAGTCACCGATTTCTTTCACAGAGGGTCTCCAGAACATAGCCCTTGAGGTACGACGTAAACCCCTCTTGAGCAGATACTGAGTTCATGCGGAAACGAAACCAATTTGTTGGGCTATAGGGCAGACCCAGGATTTATACCATTAACTTCGCACCAACAAAAGACCCACAATGTTGGCCCTTTTGGGAACAACCTGCGAACAGATTGCAGTCTCACCCGAAATAGCTATGAGGTGCCGTAGAATCAGGTTTCTGCAAGCAGAAGAGGGATATTACTGTACCTTAGCCTTTAACAACTTATATTCATATACACAGAGATTCAACATTCACATATATAACTTCGCAGCTAAATAAAGAGACAGTGACTTGCATAACCCTTTACTGGGAATTCACAGCGAAGTTATTTAGTTAGCAGTGATCTTATTTATCAGATATATATTTATCAATGCATGAAAGAACATAACAGAAACAACACAAAGAACCACAACACCAGATATAACGTTGTTCACCCCTAGTGTAGGGGTTACATCCAAAGAACTGTGTTTTATTCAACTCTTTACTAAAATCACAGTTTTGATCTACGCACTCAGCTGCAGATCCTTTCAAGTCCTTAAATCCGCACACACAGCTGCAGGCCTCTGGGTACACAGCTGCAAATTTCCTTAATCACCCAAAACCCTCCGCGCACATAGCTACAGAGGTCGTCCACGCACACAGCTGGGACTTAAAATTCTCTTACAAAATATCCTTAGCTTCACATCAATTCATCTTACATCAAAAATCCTAACCTCACTTCTTTACAAGAGTGCTTATTTATAGTGCACTTATTGCAAAACCATGGGAACCCCGAACCCTAAACCCTGGATTTAAACCATGGGTTTATTACAAAAGAAGGTTTTTACTCAACCCCGACACCCCTAAGACTATTTTGAGTCATACCTCCACCTACAAACTCCCGTAACTCCATGGAGTTACTCATCTTAAGGACCATTAGGGTGCATGCCCCAACAATGAGAAATTCTATGGAGGGGACTAGTTGAAGTGAGTTTGAGGGGATAAGTACTGAAGATTGAACTTGTGTAGCTATTCTAATATGAAGGTATTACTATTGTAAGCAGGGATAAGTTACTTCTTTACATTCAGTAAACTTGTAGAGGATCTCAAGAATTACATCTCTCACCCAGTACTCTACTAGGAGGACCATGAGACAGGCTCGTGGGTCCTGAGAAATTGCAGACTAAGATTTCTATAAGAGTTGGTTGGCAGGAACAGCCTCCTAAAGCTGTTGTCACCTCATCTATTTGATAGGTTCTACTTGTTTATATTTAATTATTATTTTATCTACTGTTTCAGAAAAGGATTAAGAGTTTATCAAGATTAGCATATTGTTATTTTATTAGGGTTAATGAAGAAGAAATAGCATTTGTTTTATTGAGAAAATAAGTAATAAGCATATTATGATTAAATAGTAGAGATTTTGCTAAATAAAAAATGAATAGAAAAATTACCAAACTGTATTTTTCCATGCCTTTTACAAGGTAGTACTCTAGTACAACAGGTATGCTTAGTTTAGATAAGTATATTTTTATTAACTCTGAATGAAAATGTAAATATTTACTTCTATAGTTTTATGTAAAACATTTACTGAAATATAGTTGTACCTGTACTGTCACTACAAAATCTAATTATAGGAAAGAATAGATTTATATAACAAACACCAATAAGTATAATATTTATAAAATCTAACTCTAGTATTAACACTCAATATAAATACAATAAATAAATTTTAAATAAATAAATATAGGAACAATAAAAGGTTTACTTAGGGTTTAACCTAGTTCTTAATTTCATAGGTCATTTTAACTATTTATTCAGGCTTGCAATTAAACTATGGTTACTATAAGCACAAGTATTAATACTACAAGCGTAAAATAACCATCTAGGGTTTGCAAGAGATAGGATTCATCTCTAGAAATAGATTATTACATTCTAATTAGTATTACAAAAACCTAACCAAGTTTTTCTTTATTTTAATAACAGCAGTAAATAATTAATACTATAAACAAATAATTACAGAGCTAAGATTATTACTAAAAACCAAATAATTAAAGAGCTTTAGATTGTTCAATAATAATCTTTAAAGAGAAACAAAATATTTTATTCACCTAATAATACTGTGCAAAGTAAATAATAAAATTGCTATAAACCATTTTTTTTATTGGCGAAGTGGTGGAACCCCACTGACTAGCAGGGTTTCCATTGGGTAAGTAACCATGAACTAGTGGCATCTAAGCCATCAAAATCACCCGACGATCGCACCCAGCCTAGACCACACCAACCCTTAACATGGTTGGATGTTTTGGTATCCAACAGGATTAGAACTGACGACCTTTCAGCTTAGGGTGTGTCTTAACCATACCCCACCACCAACTATTTTACATCTCATGGATAAAATGCTATAAAACATTTACACTTAAATGTAAATCTAAACTAAAAATAATGTTGTAAACAAACTAAACTAAGATGAAATTTAGAAACTATTGTGGCCTGTGGCATTTCATAATAACTGTCGAGGCTTTAAGCCTGACCAAAATGACTTCTTCAAGTCTAAACATAAGTTACAAACCAAAATTACTACAAATAAAATTTACAGTAGTAAAAACCCTTCATTTGTTTATAGAAATGTTAAAAAATACTGTCAATCTATTGTCTGCAAAACCCAACTTAAATCTTCAAGAAACCAGCCAGTGGTTGGACAATATAGTCACGACTTCGATTCGAGTATTAAAAATCAAACATCTTTTACATCATTCTAGGCTATGAAGGCTCAACCAAATTTTTTTAAGTCACGGCTGTAATAGCCTTATCATTTCTATACAATAGCCTCTAGGGATTTAAAATATTATAAAAACAAGGAGTAATAACATACCAATTAGCCTTGGTCGAGCCAACAATCATCATGGTGAAGCTTCTATTCTCTCTCCACCATTTTTCAAGTGTAGGGAAAATCCCTCAGATGTCACTGGGGCTTACTAGGTGAATGCTTTGCTGAAGATTTTTGGAAGTTCAGTATCCAGCTTCAAACCAAAGCATGGAGAAACCTGCATATAATAACATTTTTAGTATTTCTTAAATTCAAAAATGAAAATCTTGTAAGTAAATAAACTGTAAGTATTTTCAGGATTTTACCTGGTAGAAATTCTTAGTGGTGAAGTCGTGGAAGCCACCTGAGCATAGTTCGATGGCACCTCAGAGGAAGAAGTCGGGAACTATGTAAGTGCAGAATGCAACTAAAACTCTGAACCACAATTTGAAGGGGATAAACACCATGAAGGGATCAGACCAACCAGACGCAGAAGCATTTCTTCACCATGCACTATACACAACACCCACAGTTTCTCAAGTCGGAGGCAAAAACTAGCCTCAATGCACAAGTGCCTGCTTAGCAGTCAATAAGTTTCCAAAACCACAATATGATTTCACCTAAACAAGCTCACAGAATTTTGGAGGATGGTGCTTCCATCTCGAAGGTCAACACGTAGCCATGGCGGCCATAAGCTCCCAGCTCAGCCGCTTCACAGCTGAAGAAAACTCTCACAATGCGAAAATAGGGTTAGGATAGTTCATAAGTCAACATAACCTAATTACTAAATCACCTCCATGTGTCCACCAATAATTTTCACCATCGTGGGTTGTGAAACAATAGTCAATTACGTAGTTTACCAATTTGCATTAAATCATTGTAAATCAAATAAAAAACCGTATCAATAATATGAATTTGATTATCAATCATGTAATTATTCATGGTTGGATTGATAGCTAGTTTTAAAACTATAGGTTAAATAAAGTGGTTTTCTTTTTTTTGTTGTTTTATCTATTAGACAAGTTAGGATATTTATTTTCTAACTATGTTTATAGAATATAAATAAATCACCATACTTTTAATAGTAACATTATTGAGAAAGGTAATCTACTCATCCCTTGAATTAATTCATGTAAATCTTGGGGTTTTGAGAGTAATTGTTTAACTATGGCCCAAGCAATTATAAGACCTCCTATAATACATAAAATGGCCACAATACCTCAAGGGAATTACATATTAAAACAACTGTATTTGAAAGAGTAAATTATAGCTAGGGGTTACACTAGGGAATGAGGTAAAAAGACACAGATGAAAATACTTTTAAAGTAGAGTTTTAAAGTTTGAAAAGAGAAGTTGTTAGGAAACAAAACTCTTTAAACAAGAAATACTAAGTAATAGTTTAACAACTTAGAGTATTCATTTATGTTTACAAAAGAATTCAAATAAATACGATTTAAAACCAACTCTAAATGTTTTATGATAGATATGAAATTAAAGCATAAAGCTTGCGAAACACATCTCTTCCTTATTAAACATTAGATCACAAATACTTATGAGTAGAAGTAGGAGTATTCTTAAGAAATGTTCTTAATCATCCAGTTTGAAAAATCTAAGCAATGAGTTGAAACTACATGATGAATTATTTGGTTCCATTTTGGTAGTAAACTGATTATGCATTTAACCCATTCTTCCATAGTTTTGTTTTTACCATCATTAGGCAGTTTGACAACTTTAACAATGTCAACGTTACCTCTTACAGACACAAGCTGCAAATAAACATTTTTAATACTAGAATTATATTTTATGCTAGTGAAGTATCTTTCTTGATCTGAATATTTACTGGAACAAAACGCTTACATGTTAGAACCTGTAAAATAACCATCATTTCCACTGTGTTAGCTATAATCTAAGTAAGCCCCAATCACACCTAAGAATTCTCCCTACTTGACAAAAGAAGACAATAACACAGTTAGCATTAGTTAAGATTTAGATTTATTTTCTACTTTCTAAAAAATACAACTACTATGTTAAAACAGTACTAACATAGTATTTAAGATAAGACTTTAAGTGATA
Source organism: Pseudotsuga menziesii (assembly GCA_001517045.1). Classification (NCBI taxonomy): domain Eukaryota; kingdom Viridiplantae; phylum Streptophyta; class Pinopsida; order Pinales; family Pinaceae; genus Pseudotsuga; species Pseudotsuga menziesii. The sequence goes on along the minus strand of LPNX010057864.1, from coordinate 30,854 downwards.
CATATCCATATAAAAGAAGTAATCTTCGTTTTTCTTTCAAAACTGTTTAAATATCCCCTAAAAGTTAATGGTTCATTAGCATTGACACTTGACATTTTATGTCACATGAAATTTTTTGAAATTTAATGAATTTTTGAGTTATTACATGTGGTATCAGAGCCAGGTTCAAACACTAGGCCTGAATGTCGCCCAACTGGCATAAATGGAATAGTAAACTTAAACAAGTATATTGATTTTTACTTTCTTTTGAATAATACTTCTAGAGAATTTATTTTGAGTTAATTGCAAGTATGGAAAGATTGGAGGAATATGCGGATGAGGAGTTTCCCTACATTGAATGAAATTATTTTCAAAGAGAACTTATATAAGAAGAAATAACTAATAATTCTTCTGAACTACTACAAATAGTTAAGGAACTAAGAACAGAGATGGAAACGGTCAAAAAAGAAAATGAGAGGATTCTAAGAGCTCAAGAGGAGCTAAATCATATTTTGATGGAAATATTTCATAATGAGGAAAAAGATAAACGAACTAAGTTTGAATATATGGGTTACCAGCATAAATATGAAAAAAACTAAACAATTTAGAATTGAAAGTAGCTCATCTTCTGAAGTGTATGGTGATTCACATAAATGAAATTATCAATATAGTAGCGATAGTAGTGAATACAATCATCATAATAGGAAGAGAAATTTTAAACCTTACGAATAAATCTCTGGAGAATACAAGAAAATCAAGGCACCAACCTTTAATGGTGAAACCGAGAAGGAATAAGAGGCAGAATCCTAGCTGTCCGGGATGAAGAAATACTTTGAAATTTATAACTACTCTAATCAACTGAAGGCCAAGATGGCTATTTATAATCTAACAAGGAAAGCAGATATTTGGTGGCAGGACCTAAAAAGAGTAAAAGGTATTAGGAAGAAAAATATTAATTGGAGTACATTTAAGAAATATTTGAAGATTTTTTTTTTATCTGAACAGTACTATGAGGAGAGGGATAAGGAATTTTATGAACTAAAACTGGGAACAATGAATATGAAAGAACTAAATAGTAAATTTCTAAGTCTACTCAGGTATGTGCCATATATTGTGGACGAGAAACCTAACGTACAATGGTTTCTCAGCTGTTTACCTTATCATATAAAAGACATAATTGAGTATGACAATCTAAAAACTTTAGAAGAAGCAATGAGAAAAGTGAATTTATGTTATGAATAGAATCGTAAAAATGAAAGTATGACCAAATAGAAGGCCAAAAGAAATAACAACTTAGAACAGAAGAAGAAAGGTTTTGTACCTAACCGAAATTTTAAGAATAATAACACCAGAAATTTTCCTAGTAAAAATTTCCAAGGGAACAAAAATAATTCACAGACCAATCCAAATAATCAAAGAAATAAAGAATTTGTTAATAACCATAGTAACTATACCAAGAATTTTGAACGAAAGGAACCAATAAAATGTTGGGAATGTAACGGTCCGCATTATGCATCAGTATTCCCCAATCGAAAGAAGACTGATAGAAACATACACATGATACAGGAGGATATGACTGTTGGTGATTTAGCGAGGACAATGCCCAGGATCAACGCAACATTGGAGAACAGGAAAGCAGATTATCAAACTTCCATGGTGGAAGTGGAAGGTAAGCTAAATCAAATACCTATATCTATTTTAATCGATCCGGGAGCTAGTTTAAGCTATATTTCTCCTAATTTAGTAGAAAAGTGTAAGCTATCAGTTGAAAAGTTTGCAAGGTCTTGGTTAGTCCAGCTAGCTACAGATGCAAAGAGAAAAGTAATTAGCTTTGTTAAGAATTGTAGAGTAACTATGGACCAATTTGAAACCTCTTCTACTCCTAATGTGTTACCTTTAGGTTTATATGATATGTTAATTAGTATGGATTGGCTAGAACAACATAGGGTAGTCCTGAATTTTTTTGATAAAACCTTTACTTGCATAAATAACGATGGAGAGATAGTAAATGTAAAAAGAATCCCTAGGAAAACAACCATAAGGTAGATTTATGCATTACAGCTTAAGAGATCTGTTCAAAAGGGTTCTAAATATTTTTTCGTAACAGTAATTAATGAATAAAATACTAATAACAAAGATAATTTAAAACTGGAAGATATTCCGATCCTAAGGGAATATTCAGATGTATTTTCGAAAGAAATTCTGGGACTACCTCCAAAATGGGAATTAGATTTTACTATTGAGCTAGTACTTGGTGCAATGCCTAGCTCAAAATCCCCTTATTAGAAGATTATACTAGAATTAAATGAACTTAAACCACAGTTAAAAGAGCTCATTGACAAGAATTACATTAGACCCAATGTGTCTTCCTAGGGAGCACCTGTTATTTTTGTTAATAAGAAGGATGAAAATCTAAGACTATGCATAGATTATCGTCAATTAAATAAAATGACTATCAAAAACATATATCCATTACCCCGCATAGATAATCTGTTTGATCAACTACATGGAGCAACGGTATTCTCAAAGATTGATTTATGATCTGGTTACCACTAGGTCTGAATCAAAGATGAAGACATCTTTAAAATAGTTTTTAGGACCCAGTATGGTCATTACGAGTTTGTCGTTATGCCATTTGGGCTTTCTAATGCCCCAACTGTTTTTATGTGTTTGATGAATAATGTAATGCATAAATATCTAGATAATTTTGTGGTTGTATTCATTGATGACATATTAATTTACTCAAATTCTGAAGAGGAACATAAAGAACACTTAAAAATTGTCCTACAAGAATTACGAGAACATCAACTCTATGCAAAATTTAGTAAATGTGATTTTTTTAAGGATAAAATTCAGTATTTGGGTCATGTGGTGACTAAAGAAGGAATTTATGTCGACCCCGAAAAGATAAGGGCAATCAAGGAATGGCCAATCCCAAAAGACGTAACTGACATCTGATCATTCATGGGGATTACTAGCTATTATCAAAGATTCATCGAAGGGTTTTTAAGAATTACAAATCCTATAACCTGTTTACAGAAGAAAGGGAAGAAATTCGATTGGATTCATAAGTGTGAAGATAATTTTAAAAAGTTAAAAAACATTATTAACCACTACACCAGTTCTAAGAATCGATGACCCTAATTAATATTTTATAGTATGTACTGATGCATGCAATGACGATTTAGGTGGATTTTTAACTCAGGAAGGACAAGTCATTGCTTATGAGTCTAGGAAGCTGAAGATTCATGAGAAAAATTATGTGACCTATGAATTAGAGTTAGCTGGTATCATACATGCCTTAAAAATGCAGTGTCATCATTTAATCGGAAGGAATTTTATATTAATGACAGATAATAAAGTATTGAAATATCTGTTGGATCAACCTAACTTAAATGCTAGGCAAGCTAGGTGGCTAGATTTTCTTAGTGAATACGATTTTAAAATTCAGCATATTAAAGGAAAAGAGAATAAGGTTGCTGATGCATTAAGCAAAAATGCAAAACTAAATTTTACAGCAGCAATCAACACTTATAAAATAGACTTGGAAGAATAGTTAGAAGATGGAATAGAACAAGATGAAAATTATTGGAAATTACAATCAAAGGTAAGAGAAAATTTAATATAAATTCTAAGTACAGGGTATATCTTGAATGAAAAAGGATGATTATTGTATAAAGATAGACTATACATACCTAATGTACCTAATATTAAGCTGTTGATTTTAAATGAAGTTCATAAAACTCCTTATTCAGGGCATCTAGGTTATCAGAAAACTATAACCATGCTAACAAAGGATTATTTATGGCCAAACATGAAAAATGAATTGGCAGAATACATTGCTAAGTGCTTCGAATGTCAGCAAGTAAAGACTGAACATTAGCATCTAGCTGGGATACTTCAGCCATTTCCTATTCCTAGTTGGAAATGGGAGATAATTAGCCTTGATTTTATCACGGGACTACCTAGGAATCAAAACTTAAATGACTCAATAATGGTATTTGTTGATAAATTGAGTAAATAATCCCATTTTATACCTATAAAAACTACTTATAAAGCTATAAATATTGCTGATATTTTCTTAAAACAAATTTTTCGGTTACATGGAATAGCAAAGGTAATAATTTCAAACAAAGACCCTAAGTTTACGAGCAACTTTTGGAAGTCTTTGTTTAAAGTATTAAATACTACATTAAACTTTAGTACCTCTTTCCATCCTCAAACAGATGGAAAAACTGAAAGAGTAAATCAGTTATTGGAGGATCTGCTCAGAATGTATGTAAAGGAGCAGTTAGGTAAATGGGAAGATTACTTACACCTCGTAGAATTTGCTTACAATAATCATTATCAAGCTTCAGCTAGATATAGTCCTTTTGAAATTTCGTATGGAAGGAAATGCAATACCCCCATCTCTTTGAGTAATCCAGTTGACAGGCTAGTATTAGGATCTGAATTATCAAAGGAGACAGAGTTAATTGTAAAACAGGTACAAGGTAACTTGAAAGTTGCGCAAGATCGACATAAAAGCCAAGAAGATCTTAAACAAACTCCAAAGGAGTTCTAGGTAGGTGAACATGTTTTTATTAAGGTGAGACCTAAAAAGAGTTCTTTGAGGTTAGGTAGTTGTGCTAAGTTAGCACCTCAATATTGTGGTCCTTTTGAAAATCCAGGATAGGACAAGTAGCATATCAGTTAGCTTTACCACCAAATTTAAGAGTTCACAATGTTTTTCATATTTTTGTATTAAAAAAATATGTACATGATGCTACTCATGTTATTAACTGGAATGATGTGTAGGTGGAACCCGGAGGAAATTTTCTGGTTGAATCGGATTGTATCCTCGAAAGGAGGGAGATCTCACTTCGGAATCATACCATTGGTCAGGTGAAGGTGTAATGGAAGCACCTTTGTCTTGAAGAAGCCACCTGGGAATTGGAAAGTCATATGAAGGATGCATATCCAATTCTATTTCTGGGAAATTCTAAGGATGAGGAATAAATAACATCAAGGATGATGTTATAAATTAAAGGGGTGTGTATGTCACATTACCCAATTTGAAAAAAAAATTAATGTTATTGAGGAACATTATGTTATATTTTATGATAAAGTTTGTAATTAATTACCAAGTGGGGTCAAGGATAATTTAATGTATTGCATAATATTTTATTATTAAATAAATAAATGATGAGAAAATAGCTTAGGGAAGCTGTTAAATGAGTGTTTACTGGGCACTTGGTGGGGGAGACTAGGTTTAAATTATATTTACAAGTGGCAGCATACTCAAACTACTTCTAACTGTTGAAGGTGGCTACTTCCCTATATTTGTGGTCATGATTCCCTAAGAAAGTGGAATAGGAGCAGGTGGCTCATTAAGTAAAAACTGACCGAGAAGACCTAGGCATTGATATAAAACTTCCCATTTAAGATAGCAGAGGTTGCTCATTCTAGAATTGTGATCATTCTGAATGAATGAAGTGCACATGAGAAATTCGATGGAGGGGACTAGTTGAAGTGAGTTTGAGGGATTAAGTGCTAAAGATTGAACTTGTGTAGCTATTCTAAGCTGAAGTTCTTACTGCTATAAGAAGGGCTAAGTTAGTATTGTACATTCAGAAAAGTTGCAGAGGATCTAAAGAATTACATATCTCACCCAATACTTTACCAGGAGGACCAGGAGACAGGTTCGAGGGTCCTGAGAAATTGCAGACTAAGCTTTCTCTAGGAGTTGGTTGGGAGGAACAACCTCCTTAAGCTGTTGTCACCTCATACATTTGATAGGTTCTACTTTCTTAGATTTAATTATTATTTTATCTACTGTTTCAGAAAAGGATTAAGAGTTTATCAATATTAGCATATTGTTATTTTATTAGGGTTAGTAAAGAATAAAGAGCATTTGTTTTATTGAGAAAATTAGTGATTAGTAGATTATGATTAAATAGTAGATATTTTGCTAAGTAAAAAATATATAGAAAATTTACCAAACTGTATTTTTTCACGCCCTTTACAAAGAAGTACTCTAGTACAGTAGGTATGCTTAGCTTAGATAAGTATATTTTTATTAACTCTGAATGCAAATGTAAATATTTACTTCTATAGTTTTATGTAAAACATTTACATAAATATAGTTGTACCTGTACTGTCACTACAAAATCTAATTACAGGAAATAACATATTTATATAACAAATACAGTAAGTATTATATTTATAAAATTCAGCTCTAGTATTAACACTTAATATAAATACAATAAATAAATTTTAAATAAATAAATATAGGAACAATAAAAGGTTTACTTCGGGTTTAACCCAGTTCTTAATTTCATAGGTCATTTTAACTATTTATTCAGGCTTGCAATTAAACTATGGTTACTATAAGCACAGGTATTAATACTGCAAACCTCAAAGAACCATATAGGGTTTGCAAGAGATAGGATTCATCTCTAGAAATAGATTATTACATTTTAATTCATAATACAAAAACCTAACAGAGTTTTTCTAAATTTCATAACATAAGTAAATAATTAATACTGTAAATAAATAATTATAGAGCGAAGATTATTACTGAAAACCAAATAATTATGGAGATGTAGATTATTCAATGATAATATTTAAAGAGAAACAAAATATTTTATTCACCTAATAATCTTGTGCAAAGTAAATAATAAAACTGCTATAAACCATTTACACTTAAATGTAAATCTAAATTAAAAATAATGTTGTAAACAAACTAAATTGAGATGAAATTTAACAAGTATTGTGGCTTGTGGCCTTTTATAATAACCGTCAAGGATTTAATACTAACCAAAATGACTTCTTCAAGTCTAAACAAAAGTTACAAACCAAAATTATTACAACTACAATTTACAGCATTAAAAACCCTTCATTTGTTTATGGAAATGTTAAAAAATATTGTCATTCTATTTTCTGGAAAAACCAACTTAAATATTCAAGAAACCACCCATTGGTTGGACAATATAGTCACGTCTTAGAGCCGAGTATTAAAAATCAAACATCTTTTACATCATTCCAGGTCATTAAGGCTCAACCAAAAACTTTTAAGTCGCTGCTGTAATAGCCTTATCATTTCTATACAACAACCTCTAGGGATTTAAAATATTATAAAAACAAGGAGTAATAACATAACAATTAACCATGGTCGAGCCAACAATCATCATGGAAAAGCTTCTATTCTCTCTACACCATTTTTCAAGTGCAGGGAAAAACCCTCAGATGTCACCGAGGCTTACCAAGTGAATGTGTTGCTGAAGATTGAGGGAAGCTCAGTGTCCAGCTTCAAACCCAAGCATGGAGAAAACTGCATATAATAACATTGTTAGTATTTCTTGAATTCAAAAATGAAAATCTTGTAAGTAAATAAACTGTAAGTATTTTCAGGCTTTTACCTGGTAGAAATTCTTAGTGGTGAAGTCGTGGAAGCCACCTAAGCATAGTTTGATGGCACCTCAGAGGAAGAAGCTGGGAACTGTGTAAGCGCAGAATGCAACTAAAACTATGAACCACAATTTGAAGGGGATAAACACCATGAAGGGAGCAGACGAACCAGAGGGAGAAGCATTTCTTCATTTTTCACTATAAACAACACCCATAGTTTCTCAAGTTGGTGGCAAAAACCAACCTCAATGCACAAGTGTCTCCTCAGCAGTCAATAAGTTTCCAAAACCACAATATTATTTTACCTACGCAAGCTCGCAGAGTTTTGGAGGACGGTGCTTCCATCTTGGAGGTCAAAATAGAGCCACGGTGGCCACAAGCTCTCAGATTAGCTGCTTCATAGCTGAAGAAAAACCTCACAATTCAAAAATAGTGTTAGGACAGTTCAAAAGTCAACATAACCTAATTACTAAATCACCTCCACATCTCCACCAATAATTTTCACCATCATGGGTTGTGAAACAATAGTCGATTATGCAATTTACCAATCTGCATTACATCATTGTAAATCAAATAAAAAACCATATCAATAATATGAATTTGATTTTCATTCATGTAATTATTCATGGTCAGATTGATACCTAGTTTTAAAACTATAGGTTAAATAAAGTGGTTGTTCTTTTTTTATTGTTTTATCTATTAGACAATTTAGGATATTTATTTTCTAACTATGTTTATAGAATACAAATAAATCACCATACTTTTAATAGTAACATTTTTTAGAAAGGTAATCTACTCATCCCTTGAAGTAAGTCATGTAAATCTTGGTTTTTTTAGAGTAATTGTTTAACTATGGCCCAAGCAATTATAAGACTTCGTATAATACATAAAATGGCCACAATAACTCAAGGAAATTACATATTAAAACAACTGTATTTGAAAGAGTAAATTATAGCTAGGGGTTACACTAGGGAACGAGGTAAAAAGACACAAATGAAAAGTCTTTTAAAGTAGATTTTTAAAGTTTGAAAAGAGAATCTCTTAGGAAAAAAATATCTTTAAACAAGAAAGACTAAGTAATAGTTTAACAACTTAGATTATTCATTTAGGTTTACAATACAATTCAAATAAATACGATTTAAAACCAACTCTAAATGTTTTATGACATATATGAAATTAAAGCATAAATCTTGCGAAACATATCTCTTTATTATTAAACATTAGATCACAAATAATTATGAGCAGAAGTAGGAGTGTTCTTCAAAAATGTTCTTAATCATCCAGTTTGAAAAATCTAAGCAATGAATTGAAACTACATGATGAATTATTTGGCTCTATTTTGGTAGTAAACTGATTATTCATTTAACCCATTCTCCCATATTTTTGTTTTTACCATCATTAGGTAGTTTGACGACTTTAACAATGTCAACGTTACCTATTACAGAGACAAGCTGCAAATAAACATTTTTAATACTAGCACTATATTTTATGCTAGTGAAGTATCTTTCTTGATCTAGATATTTACTGGAACAAAACGTTTACCTGTTAGAACCTATAAAAGAACCATCATTTCCATCATTTTAGCTATAAGCTAAGTAAGCCCCGATCGCACCTAAGAATTGTCCCTACTTGACAAAAGAAGACAATAACACACTTAGAATTAGTTAAGATTCATATTTCTTTTCTACTTTCTGAAAAATACAACTACTATGTTAAAAAAGTACTAACATAGTATTTAAGATAAGCCTTAAGTGATACAAAACCATATAAAAGAAGTAATCTTAGTCTTTCTTTCAAAATTGTTTAAATATCCACTAACAGCTAATGGTTCATTAGCATTGACACATGACATTTTATGTCACATGAAAATTTTTAAAATTTTACGAATTTTTGAGTTATTACACCCACTCGTGGGGAGCATTATAGAAGGAAACAATAAGATCCTAGTCCATGTGCTGCCACCCATCATCCATAACTCCTTCTAAGGGGCACTCCATGGTCCTCCACAGATCATCAATAACCTTGCGCTTCTTCCTACGTGTAGGTAACTCCAACCCCACCACTACACCCATGCGACGCTGATAACTTGCTGGCAGAGGTGGCCCAATATCTGCACATGTACACAATGATATCATCAGCCCCAGTATATTAAATATCTAACAAGAAGCTAAGAAAACTATATATGAATGAAAAAACATAAAAATATAATGTGTACATATTGTAGATCAGGGAAAAGCATGTTCGGGTACACAGGGTACTCCCAAAAGACCGAACACCTAGAGAAACCACTTCACACAAATGAATCACAGATCAATACACCAATGTTTGTCACGTGGTTAAAACCCTCGAGAGGGAAACAATGCATGGCCCCAACCAAATAGCTACTTGGAGCAATTTATTATGCAAAAGAATGAAAGTTTCATGAGATTCTCATAATTCATCAACTAGCCAAGGACCCTCCATGCTCTTTAAATAGAGATCATGGAACAATTGAGTGTTAATCCATGGCTCAATGGTAGGTATCATCTAAGAGAATTTGAACTGGCAGATCACTTTATGTCTAGAACATATCGTGACTGTCGAATTAGAATATTTACAAATGCATACTAATGCATACTAAAGAAACACACTTTATCTAATGGATATATTACACAAGTTGATCTTAACTAACTCCTAAGTGTCTAAATATCCTAACATACCCCCTTAAGAACAAATTGGGATAGGATTGAAGGATTTACAAAAGTGACACTATTAGGAGAAGGAAGGAGGCATTAGAGCAAATCCCCCCTTAAGGACACATTCCTGAACTCCTAACATAGATCGAAGTTTAGAAAACTTCGCTTCTATAAGAGACTTGGTGAATATGTCTACAACTTGATCATCTGTAAGGCAATAGAGCATTTGAAAAACATGATCATGAACAAGATTTCTGATGAAGTGCATGTGTAGCTTAATGTGTTTGCTGCATTGATGTAGAAGTGGATATTTGGAAAGCTTGATGGCACTTTGATTGTCACACCAAAGTGGAGTAGGCTACTGCTGCTTGAATCCAAACTCTAATAGGATCTATTGAAGCCATAAATCTTCCTGGATGGCATTAACTGCGGCTCGATATTCTGCTTCTGCTGAAGAAAGAGCAAGATCTTGTTGTTTCTTATAAGCCCAAGTGACAGGTCTAGATCCCAAACTGAAAACATAACCTGCAGTAGACTTTCGATCAGCAGGATCATCGGCCCAATCTAAATCAGTGAAACCAACCAACAAAGGTTTCCCCCCTGTACTGTAATGAATCTCAAACTGAATTGTACCTCAAATATATCAAAGTATTATTTTTGCTTCTTTCCAGTGGCTTTCATGACGTGTTTTCATGTAACGGGAAACACGACCAATGTCAAAGGAAAGGTCAGGATGGGAATGAGTCAAGTATAAGAGACTACCAATAAGTTGATGATACAAGGTGGCATCTACTTCAGGGGAAGTACAAGTGGTAGAAAGTTTGACTCTGGACTGGAAGGGAGAAGGGGCTAGTTTAAAATATTCCATGTGAAAGCAATCAAGAAGGTCACAAGCATACTTAGACTAGTGAAGAAATATTCCTTCTTTGGTTTTCAAGACTTGGAGACCAAGAAAATAATGCAAATGTCCTAAGTCTGACATTTCAAAATTTTTCTTAAGACTGGATTTCACATGGGTTAAAATTTTAGGGTCACTACCAATAAGGATAAGATATTCAACATAAAGAACAAGTATGATGAGATGGTTTCCTACTTTATTAGCATAGACATTGGGTTTAGAATGGCATCTAGAAAAACCAATGGCAAGGACAAAGCTATCCATTTTGGCATACCAAGCTCTAGGAGCTCTTAGCTTGCTGAAGGCCATATAAGGATTTCTTAAGGAGACAAACAAGGCTAGAGTTATCCTGAACATATCCAGGAGGTTGTTCCATGTAAATTTCCTTCTGTAGATCACCATGTAAAAAGGCAGACTTGACATCCATTTGATGGGCTTCCCATTTATGTAAGGCTGCAAGGGAAAGAATAAGGCAGATGGAATTCATTTTTGCGACAAGAGAAAAGGTTTCATTGTGGTAAATCCCTTCAACTTGGGAAAATCCTTTGGAAACTAACCTTGCCTTAAGTCTTTCAACACTTCAATCTGATGCATGCTTAGTTTTGTAGAACCATTTGCATCTGACAAGTTTTCTTCCTTTTGGAAGAGGAACAAGATCCCAAGTATCATTTGCCATTAAGGAACGATATTCTTCATCCATATCTACATACCAATCTGGATTTCCTGAAGCTTCTACAAAAGTTTCTGGATCATGATTCTCGGAAACTTGAGCCAAAAGAGAAGAGGATCATTAAAATTGAGAACGTGTTCGACGTTGATATCTAGGATCATCGGCAATATCACCAGCTGCTTCACACGTTGAATGGATCCATTGAGGAAGTATTGATGTTGGTGAAATTGGAGGAACGTGAGTAGGCGGAGGTGGATTTTCATCCTCACTGTCATCATTAGAAACTAGAGTTGGAAACCTGTCAAGGAATTTGGAAGAAGAAGAAGAAAAAGGAACAATCGTTGAATCAGGATCGCAGGCCAAAGATGGCACACCTGCCAAGTTAGGCTCACAGGCCAAGAGATTTTCATCAAATTTAACATCTCTTCTAATGATTATATCATGAGAATGTGGATAAATAAGTCTATAACCTTTTACATCTTTAGAATATCCAACAAATATGCACTTTTCACTTTTAGGCTGCAATGCTTTCTGTTTTTCATCCGAAATGTGAGCCCATGCTTCACAACCAAACACACCGAAGTGACTGACATCTGGTTTAAATTTACTCCATGCTTATTCTAGTGTTATACCTTGTAAAAATTTAGTGATTAACTATGTAATTTGCACAATTTATGGCCTCAGCCCAATATTGAAGACTTAGTCCCTTAGATTGCATCATACAATTAGCCATTTCTTTTAAAGTGCGGTTCTTCCATTCAGCTACACCATTTTGGTGTGGTGTATATGGAACAATGTGTTGTTGTTGGAATCCCTATTTAGTGTAGAAAATAGTGACCTTTTTGTTAACATATTCTACTCCATTGTCATATCTTAACTTAATAATTTGATGACCAAATTGTTTTTCAACAAGGGCCTTATAGGCCAAGAACATGTTAAATACTTCACTATTAAGTTTTAGGAAGTAAACCCAAGTGTGTCTGGAGTAGTTATTAATGAAATTTAAGAAATATTTGAAACTAGAGAGGGAAGCAGATGGAAGAGGGCCACACAAGTCACTATGCACAAGCTTCAAGGGAACCGAAGCGTGCCAAGAGGCACGTTTGTCAAAATTGTCCCAATGATGTTTTTCGAGTACACAATTGGAACAAACACCATCCTTGCAAGATACCATCAAAAGACCAGCCACCATATTGTCTTTACATAGTTGTTGCAATGAGTGATAATTTAAGTGATGAAATCGCTCATGCCAAATTTTGCTCAAGTTATCACTATGAGCAACAAAAACTGAAGGAAAAGGTGATGACCCAAAGTTGTTAAATTTGTACAACTTTGTAATATCATCAATAGTTCCAGTAGCAAGGACATTTTGAGGATTTAAAAAATCCTTGATTACAACTTGGTGAGGTGTAAACATCACAGTTTTACCTTCACTTGAATGAGTAATTTGATAGACTGATAACAAATTGCAGGAAATTTTTGGAACACATAGTACATCACTGAAATGACCATTTTCTACTGGAACTATTCCAGATCCTACAACACTTAGAGAACTATCATCACCAACAAATATTTGTTTAGTGTTACATTCATGCATAGTAGAAAAGATGGCTTGATCCTTAGCCATATGATAAGATGCTCTAGAATCAATGAGCCATTCATTTGAAGAAGAAGAAGAAGATGCAGTATAAGAGTAAACAGAAGCACAAAGTACATGTCCATGAGAGGTAGATTCTAAAGATGAATCTAGGCTGATGTGGTTCTTCTTCATTGTTGCTTCCAAGAATGCCATCTTCTTGAAACACTTAGATTCATCATGATTATCTTTCCCACAAAAATTGCAATGACGATCAATATTCTTTCCTTTTGGACTGGATCCTTTGTCATTTTTTAAAGAAGGAGCTGACTGAGAGGGTTTGGGACCCTTGATGTTTGTCTTATTATTGCAAAAATTTCATTTCTTGGGAGGCTTGGACTTTTCTTTCTGTTGGGACAATAAGGCTTTCCCAGATGTATCTGCATGGTTAATCATTCCAAGATGAATGAGCTTATTTTTCTCTCTAATTTAGGAATCACAAAAGGATTCAAGACTATGCTCTTGATATCTAGCTACAGTCAAGGATTCTTTCACAGAGTAGAATGTATATACAAAAACAAAATATTTAGGTCCAAGTTTGGAAAGAATATGATAAATACATTGTTTTTCTTCTTTCGTAATCTTGCATTCTTCACATAAGAGTCTAAGATTTTTATACTTAGATAAATAGTTTTGAATACATGAAAAATAACTTGGATTCAAATAAATCAACTCATTCTCAAGTTGATGACCTCGAATTTCATTGTGTTTACCAAACATAGATTCCAACTTTTCGCAAACTCTATCAGGTTCATCAATTCCATATATGCGGAATCGCAAATCAGTAGAGATTGACATCCCAATCAATACTCGAGCTTCATCATATCTATTTTCCCATTTTATTTTCTTATCATCATCAGTGGGTTCTGTTTCTTTCCATGAGGTAATTCTGAAAAGTCCCCTACTTTGTAGAACATCATCCATACGATATTTCCATGATAAATAGATAGAACTTGTAAGTATACTATCAAAAGGGGGAGCCATACTGTAAAATAATGGTTGAAAGAAAATAAACTAACTGTCTGGATGAAAAGATCTCAAAAAATTAGGCTGTTTAAAAAAAAATGACTCTGAAAATTGGTTCTGCATGATGAAGTTATGCTTAATCAAAGAAAATGTTGAAAATTTCTCCAATAGTGACGTGGCATATATTAACTTGACCAACTAAAAAAAAGAACCCCCTTTTTCCCAAGATGAACCTTTGACAATCACTTACAATAAAGTTTTTTTTTAAGTGAATCACTTCTGTAAAATAAGTGATGTTCACTTTTACAATAATGTTACTTTTAAATAGTGCGGAAATAAATTAAAAGACCTAAGTGACTCACTTTTTATTTTATTTTATTTAAGAGAGATGCACTTTTACAATAAGTAACTTGAAAATAGAAATTGCATGCACTAAAAAGTAACTATATAGGACTTGAATTGAAGACTTATCAAGGAATATACGTAAAATAATGGAAAGAGGAAGGGTTTTTTTTTTTTTTTACTCTTCTCTCCGAGTCTTTGTGCTTTCCTTTTCTTTCTTGCAAATCACACAAAAAACAAAAAACAAAAACAAAAAATGTTTCCACACAATGGGGTTAGATCTTGGTTAGCTTACCCGGAAAGTCTATGTTTTCAAGTTTTCTCGTTGTCTCTGATTTTTCGTGGTTGCACAAGATGCACGACAAAGAGTATATGTAGCTAAGAATGCAAGAAAAAAAACTTTCCCTTACTATTTCTGTTTTGTCACAAACACACGAAGTGCATGACAAAGAGAATAAGCAGCCAAGGAAGGAAATAGTCCGAGACTAAAACAGTAAATATCTAATAATAAAACTAATAAAATATGAATCGAGCAGCGAAAGGTAACCTAGAGCCCGCCGTATTTGGTGGTGCTATCAGAAATTCAAAGGGAGATATCATTAGTCTGTTCTAGGGCTCCATAGGAACCAACACGAACAACATGGCTGAGCTTGAAGGATTAATCAATGGCTTGAAATGGGCAATGTAAACAAGTAAAACGCCTCTGGTGGTGGAAGATGACTCTTAGATCATCATTAACATTGCTCGCAAACTTCAAGCGGGAGCCTCAACGACCCAAGTTTCAAAGAATTGGAGATGGCAGAGCAAGTTAAGCATCCTCAGGCAAATCCTTACAAGAGAGGAAGCCATTTTGTTGTCGCATGTTAAACGGTAAGGGAATAGGGTGGCAGATGCCATGGAAAACATAGGGGTGGAGAACAGTCTTTATTTCCATGTAGAGGAAGATGAGGATGGAGGAAAAACCCATCAATTCTAGCACCAATGTTCAAATCTGGCAGAAGATGATGTAAGGGACTATGGTAACATGTACCACATGATGCATGTGAATGACAACTCGCTCAGGACCTTTGAAAGAAGGAAAATAGACGTCGTTTTGACAACTAGGAGAGGGCCCGCAAATATCTAGTCATTAAACATGAAAAGTTGGGAGAGTTTCTGAGTGCCAGGAGTTGTACGATAGTGCATGTCTTAACCTTTGATTATGCATACCTTAGCATGCAGTAAACCCATGGTAATCCATGCCTTAACACGCAGCTCTAGTATGGATCATGTGGAGGCTCCGCAAGTTTGTTTAAAGTTAGGCCTATGAGATTGGCTTTATAATAGCTGCCAGGGATTCCTTGATGCCAGATCCATCGGAAGTGAGGAAGGAAGGACGACAGGTACTGTACTTACCTATGAATTGGATAGATCGATATCTATGAGGCCCGTATCCTTTGGCCCACTATGAAACCTAAGGCAGTGAATCATTCACAAACAATGAGATATATGTTCGAGCGCGAAGAGTGGTAGAGAATCATGGAAAGCTCGAGGAGAGTTAAGGAGTATGGCTACGGGAGGAAGATTTTGGCCATGGAGAGCCCTATTTATACACATTCAGAGGAGTCCATAGCCTTATTCAAGGCTTTGTTTATTCTCCTGCTTTTTCCCATTGGACGCGTGTATGCCTGTATCATGCCGCAGATATGGAGGGCCCGAACCAGAGCAATTGGTCCTAATCAGGGTGCTAGTTTCAATGAAGCTTCCCCCAGTGAAGCGGATGAATCAATGCCCCTTGGTAGAGGAATACTGGTCGCTCCACCTTTCAATTGGGATGACCAATACATGGTGGAAATGACCATGGCCATCGAGGTGTTCATTGTTATCATGGAAATCGACCTCCTCAGGGAGTTTGAGGCTATAATGGGATTCCTAATACTTCCCAACCCCTTCTGAATGGTGCGTATCCTGCTTGCCAGGGATATTCAAGAAGAAATTCAAACTTCCCAAGGCATACGAGATGCCATGGAAATTATCCGATGAGGGCAATAAGAAAGTCTAGTAGGATTTAGGCTACTAGAACAGATATCCCAAAACATGCTAGTCAACCCTAGTTCTAACTCCTCCAACCCAGGGAATACACTGGTGAACTCCCCAGCAACTGCCATGCCGCCCGTACATGAGGATCACTCCCATATCCCCCCCATTGAGGCTGGAAGCTAGTGGGGGGCTCTCTGGAGTAATTTCGGGTCTCTATGTTTCTCAGTGAAGTTCAGCTCGATGTATGGGTCGTGGAGGTATCTTTTTCTTTAGTCTAGTTCTCCTCGGTTGTCTATTAGGATTTCAGGTTTTCTATGTAATAGGCCTAAGTTTTGTTCTGGGTAATCCTCTATGGGGAAGCTTATGTTTCAATGATGTAAGGAACCATTTTCGGTTTTGTCAGAAGGGATAGGAATCTCCAAGCTTGGTCTCTTTCTTTTGCTGCAGGTCATGATCCATCGACCTTATGTATAGCCCTTCTTTGTAACTTTTTGTATTATAATAGATAATTACAACTTACTCATAAAAAAACTAATAAAATATGAGATTTCAACAAACAAAAAAATAAAACAAATCCTTCATTGTAACATTATACCTTCAGATTTTCCGAATTGGGTGTTTCTGGAACAAACGAAAATGATTTTTGGTGAAACAATAACTATTTTCCAATGGAAACACCACTCCAGACACAATGAAATATCTCCCACAAGCTAAAAATGCATAGCAACTCTAGAAATAGAAACCATTTCAAATTTTTGACAACACTGGTTCCAGATCTTGATTAGCGGCTCTTCATAAACGCTCTGATAACATGTTCGGGTACACACGATACTCCCAAAAGACCGAACACCTAGAGAAACCACTTCACATAAATGAATCACAGATCAATACATCTATGTTTGTCACATGGTTAAAACCCTCAAGAGGGAAACAGTCCATGGCCCCAACAAAATAGCTACTTGGAGCAATTTATTATGCAAAAGAAAGAAAGTTACATGAGCTTCTCATAATCGATCAACTAGCCAAGGATCCTCCATGCTATTTAAATAGAGA
This sequence comes from Pseudotsuga menziesii, assembly GCA_001517045.1. Lineage (NCBI taxonomy): Eukaryota > Viridiplantae > Streptophyta > Pinopsida > Pinales > Pinaceae > Pseudotsuga > Pseudotsuga menziesii. The sequence continues at coordinate 13,227 of LPNX010057864.1, read as the reverse complement.
TCATGGACCAATCATGTGTTAAGACATGACTCAATGGTAGGTATTATCTAAGATAAGTTGAACCGTCGGATCACTTTATGTCTAGAACATATCATCACCATCGGATTAGAATATTTACAAATGCATACTAAAGAAACACACTTTACCTAATGGATATATTGCACAAGTTGATCTTAACGAACTCCTAAGTGTATAAATATCCTAGCAAACCTTCGCTACATGCATAAATGGATACCTTTCGTCTATAGGATGAAAGGGTAGGGTTTCTTTGGTGAATGAAAAACCTGCAAGGAAGGGTTAGCTTTGAGCCACGACAACCCTACAATAAACCGTCAGAAAAATAAACCTGCAACTAATCATCAATGGAGAACCTACAATATACTATTAGAAATAAACTACACATAAATCTAAGCTGCAAATAAAATAAACAAAACATGCATCTCATTATACCTAATCTTTTTAATGGAAGATGGGACACCATGCCCTAGCTCAAGGAGCAACCTCTCCTTACTGGTTTGCATGGTGTGGAGCTAAGCTCAACACACAAGGGAAGTAGCTAATGGAGCAACAGAGAGAGAAGGATGAATGGCTTGAGAGAGTTGGCTCCTCAATGCACTCATACGGGTAGAGTAATAGTAGACAAGGAATGAGTGTTTTCAAAGTTACCCCCACCCTTGTATTTATAGCCTTTTCTGATTTTTTTAGGGTTTTAAGCCCTTGGTCAAGGATTTAGCCCCTTTTTTGGGATTTTAGGCCCTTTCGGCCATTCTTTAGCTCTTTTAGGGATTTTAAGCTCTTTTTCGAGGGTTTAGCCCCTTTGAGAGCCATTTCGGCTCTTTTTAGGGGTTTTTAAGCCCTTTTTATGTTTTTTGAGCCTTTAAAAATGTGTGGGGGGTCAATGGAGAGGGTAAAATCGATGTGTTTGGGTGGTGTAGGTCATGTAAAGATAATCGGGTGATTTTTTGGGTTAACACATACCATGTGTCCCCAAGGCCTGGCCTGGAGGATGGGGCATCCCTGTATCCCCTGTGTAGTCCATATCTGCATATGGGTAATCCTCCACAACTATCAAAATCTACTTCCACTGATCTAGCAAATCCTAAGTAAAAAAGTGGCCCACTATACCACCTCCCTCATGGATCATCATCTCACACCATCAGCGGATGCGTGGCTCTCGATGCCCACCATCACGCATTGCCACATGCATCCTAAGAGTCGAAACCCTCTCAAAGAAGAAGGCACATAGAAAAGAGGCAAATCAAAACAACCCATCAACCAACTTAGCATGGTTCGGACCACATTGAACAACAAAAAAATACATCTAGGCCCAGGAAAAGTATGTGCCTCCCATAGCTCTTTCCACCATCTGGAGTTGACCCTTAGATATTTTGTGGTTCCTAGATGAACCCAAGATATATAGCACCATTTTTGCAACTACATGATTCAAAAGACTCTCAATATCACACATCAAAATATGTTAGCCCCATACATACGCAGAGGCATAGCAGTGCCTCTTGCAGAGCTCATCAAGCGTCTCCCCATATGAGATTTTTAGCGTCATATCGTCAACCACTCCCAACATTGGGAGATCAGTCAGGAAGTATAAATCCTGTAGTGTAATCTCAATGTGCTTCCCATGTATAATAAATCACTCCCCTTGTGCATACCAGAAACTCACTAATGCCTCAAGTAATAGCTGCATGCTCTTCAACAAAGGCACCTGCATGAACTTGAGGAGTCCGTAGTGGGCATGTATATCTTATGTACCTGCATATTGGAGTGCACCTCTTTATAGATATGTTAGAATAGTAATCCATCATTAGTACCTTAATTACACTAATTAGTCAATTTTATTGTTTTTTAAGCTTTAATACACTATGAAGTGGACTAGGGGTGCTTAGGTGGGAATATGCCATGTCAAGTTGAAGTTCTATGACCCACATGGGTACTCTAGCCTAGTCAACCAGCCACATATGCATATCCATCATTGTTGGTGCACTCCCATTAATTGAATGTGGACAGGCAAGTTGACTTGGAGTGCTAGAGTGGGATTTTTCCCAAATTTGGCTTGATTTGGTGCAATTAATGTTGCATTAAGACTTTAAACCATCCAGTTTTACACACCCACACTATCCAAGGTGTAATAATTGACCCAACACACATCATCCATGCCACTTAAGCAATTTGTGGCCATTTGGAGAGATTTGGGATGAGATTGGCCCACCTAGGGGAGTTTGATGCCAATTTGGAAATTTTGGGTTATTTGCTCACAAGTGGATTCCAAATCCATTAAAAACTCTTATGATATATTTATAAACCTATTAATAGCAATTTGATAGCTAGATAGTCCAAAATTATCTTGTTTCCAACTATCATTGTGTGTAATTTATTTGTAATTTGATTGGTTTTTGCTGAATCTTGCACCCAAATTTGATTTGTGAACCTCACTAACGTTCCTAGATTCTCCCGTGGTTTGAATTACTCACTTTATGGTTCGAATTTCTCACATTGTATCAGAGCCAGTTGGAAATTTTTTAGTTGCAGATCAAATTCTTAGTGGATTTGAGCTTCTTTTTTATTGAATTCCAAATAAAATTGAATTGTTGTGTGTAAACCAGTTAGCAATTTCACCACCATCAGCACAGGCAGTACTGGAGTCTACCCACATCATGCTAACACCTTTCAAATTATTTGAATGGAAGGAAGAGATGGTGATTCAATTGAGATCCAAGGGGCTTTTCAGAGTTACTATAGCAAGGATTTCTCCCTGCTACAGGGGCAGGAATGACTCCCTTATGCCTATAGGGCACAAGGGTAGGTTCCTGCTAATGGTAAATGTAGAAAAAGTCCCATTTTTACGAATTGGATTTTGATCAAACCATGCGGAGTTACCTTAAATGGTAGAAAAACCACTTTGGAAATGGGCCCTTATACCCCTGATCATGGGCATATTCACAAATGGCTCAATTGTTTGTGCCGAAAATGAGCCCGAACATAGGTGAATTTTCAGAAATTCAGTTCGGTCGTTTTTGCAGAGTTGAGTGATTTGCAAACCATAGAATGGTCAACAGTAACTAGTACTATGGCCAAATGGGATTGGATTGGCCTTGAGGAGGCTCAACAATAACTAGAAATGTACATTAAAAAGAATATAAGATAGATTTAACATGAAATTTCTAAAAAACTAGGGCAAAAATTTTAAAAACTTGAGAATAAAAAGTTTGTCCCAGGGATCCTGTGGGATTGACCTGGTATGGTCGCTAGTTTTGTAACAAGGATTTATCCCTGCTATAGGGGAAAGAATGACACCCTTATTCCTATAGGGAACAAGGGTAGGTTCCTACTAATGGTAAATGTAGAAAAACAAAATGGAAATAACAAAAGCAGAACAGTAAACTAATCTAAGAACTAAGAACAAAAAACTAATCTAAGCAAGACTATGAGCTAAGAACAAAATAGAAAGAAGGAGATGAAACATTGGCGAACCCCTCTGCAGAAAATGGGTTAGGGTTCCGCCTCCTTGAAACCTGCAAATAAAACCCTAATATACAATGGAGAAACCCACAAAACAATGTTAATAAAAATCAGCAAATAGAAATGAGGGTTAGAAAGCAAATAAAACAAATAAACAAAGCATGCAATGAAACATTTTAACTTCACTAGTGGAAATGGGCTACCATGCCCTAGCTCATGGGAGCACCTCTCTTGGTTGGAGAGCAATGGCTCAATGGGAATGGAGATGGAGGAGAGGGAGTGTGGGTGGTTTGAGAGGAGAAGGACTCAAAGCATCCATGGGCATCATAACAATAGGCAATGGAAGAAGTGTTTTGAGAGTGACCCCCCACACTCCTTTTATAGCTTTTCCAAGTGGTTTTAGAGTTTTAAGCCCTTGGTTAGGCATTTATCCCATTTTTTGGTCCTTTAGCCCCTTCCTCCCTAAATTTATCCCCTTTTAGGGTTTTATCCCCATTTTGAGGGCTTTAGTTCCTAGGGGGCTATTTTGGGCTCTTTTTTGGGGTTTTTATCCCTTTTCTTCATCTTTGGGCTCTTTTGGAGGTGTGGGGGTCTAATGGAAGGTCTGATGGAGTGATATGGGGGTTGTGAGATGGTGTCCTTGGGTAGTGTAGGCCATTGAGAGCTAAGTGGGGGATTTTTGGGTTAATAGTTTGCCCCCTGATGTGTGAGAGCAAGAGCTCAACGTATGGCCAACAGAAATCATAAGATTTGTTGTGTAGAGGTGGTGCTTCCGAGGCTGGGGCATGGTGGCTTCTAGGTTTTGTATTAATTTGGTTCCCATAAATGGGTGAGATAAAAAAAATGTTTGACATGTATATGGATGAGGTGGGCATCCCCATGCTCATGACAATGTCAAAAGAATAATTTGATCCATACTCTAAAATACAAGAGCCGATCATATACAACTGTTGTTACAATGCTGGTTTCCTCCATGTGAGGCTAAATACAATACCGATCTGGTACATTGGACCCATGGCATCCTCATGGAATGCTATATCTTCATGACTAATGGTCTGCTGGATCTGGTACATAGTTGTGTGGATTTGCTGATTGAGAGTTAGAGTCTCTTCGGTAAAGTATGCTGCATCAATCATAAATGTATATCGAAGCACTACTGGGGATTCTGAACACTGTCTCCAATGAAACCCAAAAATCACAAGGGACATAACCTTTTTAGGTCCCTCGAGTGGACTTCACCAATGTGCTAGAGTCGGGTGACATCTAGGGTCTTCGACCAAGTACTATGCAGAATAAATCCTGTACAAATATCAACGGTGCAATGATGGAGTTGAAGTCAAGCATGTGAGAAACAACCATCCCAAGAGGAACTAAGGACTCCTCTCAAGTGGTCCAAGGAACTCATCAATGATGTAAATGAAACCAATGTACAGGGACCTCTGGGTCTATCCTCTGGAATATGTGTGTTGGCGTTGACAGAGGGAGGCCTACCCCTAGTCAAGGCAATGATGTTTCCTTGACCAGGAGTGCGAGGGATAACCGAAAGGTGTGAAGAAAACTGTGGACTGACTCACTGAATTGGGGGGGAGAGGAGGGAAGGGAAAGAACTGAATAGGGGTAGGGGGGAAGTGGGAGACTCAAAATTCCTTTGTTTCGAGTATGACGGTAGGACAGACCAGGCAGCAAATGAAATTGACTCAAGGGAATGGGATCATAGCCGTAATACTGGGAATGTTGCTGCAGATGGTAAATACTTGGAGGAGGTGGACACTTTTGATACTAATGGGATACAAGAAAGACACATTGCAGAGTACACTAAAAAAAGGAGACCCAATGTGGGGAGGTTGCCAAAATGTTTTCTATGGGGTGGTGTCTAGGGCCACCATTGTGGTATGATCTCGTGGATTTTTGGCAAGCCCGAGAAGGTAAATGCTCGATGGTGCTTTCAATTTTAGAGATTCTGAAAGCACGAAGAATACTCCAGTGGGGACTCTTTTTTGTTGGTAGTCTCCAGTTGTCCATCAGAGTCAATGAGGGTGTATGCCCCTTTTCCAAGGCAACGGTGGATGATGTATGGGCCATACCACATTTATTCGAACTTGTCTTTTCCCAACTTATCATTGGGTTGGTTGTAGACTAGAACCATATCACCTTCGTTGAAGGTGCAAGGGTGAACATGGGAGTCATATTAGATCTTTGATCATGTTTTTGTTGCTTCGATGGCTTGGAGGGTAGCTCGATGGTCTTCTATGGTTTTTTTGAGTTGGAGGAGCCATTCTTCCTAAGGTAAAGTATTAGCAAGGAGTTCCACCACAAGGCGGAGAGATGGGATTAGGAACTCTATAGGGAGCACTGATCCAACGCCATGTACTAGGCAAAAAGGGGTGAAACCAGTTGTAGTTTTTGTGGATGTGCGATAAGCCATAGGGAAGAGAATAGCATGAGATGCCAGTTGGTTTTGTGATTTCCTACCATCCGTTGGAGCATTGTTTTCATGATTTTGTTGACTACGTCAACTTGGCCATTTCCTTGAGGGTAGTAGGAAGAGGAGTATTGGTGTTTGAATTTCAACATGGTTGATATTTCAGCCCATATGACGTCTTGGAAGTGTGCCCCATGGTCTGAGACTAATTGTTTAGGGACACCGAATCGTGTAATAACATGGTTGAAGAAGAAACGTGTTGTAGTTTCCTCTTTGCAATTCAATGTGGGAATGGCCTCGGCCCACTTGGTGAAGTAATCGACTGCCACGATGATGTATTTGTGACCATTAGCTGAAATGGGGTTGATTGTCATGAAGTCGATTGCCCATTTGCAGAAGGGACCGAATATGACTACGGGGTGTAAGGGTGTGGGGGGGTTCTTTCCTTTGGAGAAAAAAGATGATAGCTGTGGCAATGTTTAACTGCCTCTATGTAATCAGTGAAGATGGAGAGCCAGAAATAGCTAGCGTACAAAATATTTTGGGCGGCTGCTAGGCTTGAAAGGTGACCACCACAGGCTTCGCTATGACTGTCGTTGAGGATGGTCTCAGCATTGTCACAAGTGAGGCAATGACGTAGGATCGTATCGATGCCTCAACGATACAAAACATCTCCAATCAGTAAGTGGCGAATAGCTTGATGTCAAATGCATTGCCTATCCTCATGGTTGAAGTGTGCTGGGAAATTTTACGTTCATAAATAGAGAAGGATGTTTCCATACCATGGGTCGTCTGTGGATATGATGAAGAGGAAATCATTAGGGAGATCATCCTTGGGGGGTGATGATGCAGTTAATGGGGGCAGATCGATCATGAGTGTGGCTAGTGTGAGTGCCTTTGTTCTTTTTGGAGACACAAACTCTAGGTCAAACTCTTGGAGGATGACTACCCACTTGGCTGCTTGAACTTGTAGAAGGTGACGGATTAAGAGGTACTGCATTGGGTTTGAATCAGCCACTATACGAGTTTGGTTGGAAATGATGTAGTGGCACAACTTTTGACCTAAGAAGACGATGGTGAGGTCCAATTTCTCGTCGAGTGAATATCATAGTGGAGGTCCTGTTAGCTTTTGACTGATGTAGTAAACTGCATGCTCAGGGCAAGCATCGTCTTCTTGGACCAAGACTCCAGCAATGGCATTTTCTGAGGCTGACACATAAAGGATGAAGTCTCGATTGAAATCTGGTGGTGAGAGTAATGGTGCAGAAGCCAAGACTTGTTTGAGTGCCTCGAATGATTCTTGTGCTTGTTGATCCCAAACAAAGGGGATTTTTGTGCGGAGCAAGCGGATGAATCCATAGGATTTTGTTGCATACTCTGGCACAAAGCAACAAAGGAAGTTGGCCTTTCCTTGTAGGCATTGTAGTTGGTGTCAAGTTCTTGGGGAAGGAAGATCAAGGATGGCCTAAAATTTGAGGGGATCTACCATTATCCCTTTGTGGGAGACAATAAATCTGAGTAGATGTCCTGCTAGGACACAAAAAATGAACTTGACGGGGTTCAGGCAGATGTTGTACTTGCAGCAATGTAAAAATACTTGCCGCAAGTTGTCTATATGTTGTTCTTGTTTTCGTGATCGAGCGGTGAGATCATCCAAGTAGACCAAGATGATGTGAATTAAATTGTTGAAACAATATGTCATGGTGCGTTGGAAGGTGGCTCCAGCATTTTTGAGGCCAAAGGGCATGACTCGGTAGGAGAATGTGCCCCATGGGGTCATGAATGTCATCTTGTAATGGTCTTCTTTCCAGATTTGGATTTGGTTGTAGCCAGAAAATTTGTCCATGAAAGAGAAGGCCTTATGTCCAGTGCATTTGTCAGTGATCTGGTCAATGAACGGTGTGGGGAATTTGTCTTTGGGACATGCCCCATTGAGATCATGGAAGTATGTGCAAACACGAATGTACCCTATTTTTTATTCATGAGAATTGGTTTAGAAACCCATGTTGTGCATGCAATGGGATAAATGAAGCCAACTGTGCGCAGCTTCTCTATCTTGGATTTCACGGCAGCCACTTAGGATGGGTGGATGGGCCGCTGCTTCTGGCGTACGGGTGCCACATTAGGCCATGTGTCGATGTGGTGCTCCACGATGGATGGATCTAAGCCAGGCATTTCTGTGTATGACAAGGAAAAGATGTCATAGAATTATTGGAAGAGAGTTATGTAGGCATTGATCTCTTTTGAGGAGCAAGATGCCCCCAACATGATTTCCTAAATGATCTCAGAGTTGGTTGAGATGTCAATTTTAATTGTTGGAAAAATGTTCACCATGTTCCCTTCTTCAAAGGCATCAGGTGCTCGGATTGGGTTCTTGAACTAGTCAACCCTCCCATGGATGAAATCTTTGGTCTCCATGAAAAACTGGTTAGACTACAACATAAGTTCTTCCGGGAGGAAGAATGAATGATGGTGCATGTCATCCCATGGGTATTCCATGGCAGTCAGAGCTTCAAGTATCTCCTCATCATTGTTGAAGCAATGAAGTGATAGGTCTGATGGGCCATCAGTGGAGGAGGAGATGAGCGCGTCGGTGGAACTGGACATCATGTAAATGGACATGGTGTCTGAAAAAGGTGGTGGTGGGTGAAATTTTTCGATCAAGGTGATCTCAGACTCAAGGGAATGGTGATGAAGGTTACCGACAGCCATTCAAAATTCAAGTAGGTCTTGGCAATGGTGGGAGTAATGTCCATACAAGCCACAAAGGGCACAAGCATGGTTTGTCCTCAATGCCTTGTTCTTGCCTACTAGCACAATTGGGAGTTCAACCACGGGGATGTTTTCATTTGTATTTATGGAATCCATATGTGCATGGATCATTGGGATTTCAGAGAAATTTTGAGTTGGATGGCCCTGTTATTCGCAGATGGCACAAGGTGGAACTTGTTGTGGTTCTACAGTGGCTTTGGTGTTCTTGCCTCTGGCCCTTTTTGGGTGGGGCAGTGTGGGTGTGGGTGCGGTGGTTGGATTTTGCAGATTGGGTGGAGGGTGATACTCAACTGCAATAGGTTGCACCGGGGTTAACACAACCCGGGGCATTGCTGGTTGCACTAGTGGATCAAGATACTACACCGGGATCCCCAACATAAAGTTGGGTAGGCTTAAGGTGGCCATGAACGGCTTGCTCATGACACTAGGTGGGGGAAAGAGGAAAGGAATTGTATGGACTGGAGATGAGCCCACATAAATCCTAGTTGGTTACATGTCGAGGTGAGGTTATGGTTGCGGCTGCGCCTAATGCTGTTGTTGCGGGTGATGTTGCGGCTGCTGTTGGCGTTGCAGCTGTGGATGATGTTGTTGTTGTGGTTGGGGCTACGACTGTGGTTGTTGTTTGGGTGCAGTGGTGCTTGATGAGACCATGCACAAGTTTGTAGTTTTCTTTTGTGTCAGTGGTGGTGACACCAATGGGAAAGGATCTATCATGGCGGGATCAGTAAACAACCCAGGGCCCACATTCAATGGTGGTGAAGTTGGTGTGTTTTCAACCATAGTGTTGGTTGCAGGGATGATGTTAATGTGTTTAGTTGCCCCTTGCAGCTCAATGGTGGTGATGGTAGGGATAACGTTGGCAGGTGTTGTTAACCCTTGTGGATCATGGTAAGTGAGCTGGTCAACCGTCACAATATTCCCTTCGTGGGGGAACATCATGAGGTGGAAGACAGTTGACATGATAACTCACATGGCATACATGTAACTCCTTCCAAGGAGGAGGTTGTAGTTCAGTTGAGCGTTGACAACTTCGATGCCAATCAAGACTGTCTTCCTGGCTAACATGATGGGGACATTGGGGAGGATTCCTTGGGATTTGGTGGGATGTCCATCATAAGCCCGTAGAGTCATGGAGGATGATTGTAGAATTGGTGATCCAAGCTTCTACCAAACCAAAGTAGACATGACGCATGTGGATGCCCCCTCATCCACTATGCATTAGTGCACAACCAAGTTTCATACGGACACTGGGATTTGGAAGGCGATAGTTGACGGCATGTGTGGTTCCTTGTTCTCAGTGCCAATGGTGATCAACTTGGAGTCAGAGGGGTCTACTACCCCTAGAGTGGCTAGTAAGGATTTTTGCTGCATTGGGCATGTTTTAATTACCTCAAGAGCGGACATGGTAGTTGGTGTTTGGGCCAAATAATCCACAATAGTATAGTTGACTACAGCTCTAGTTGTGGCATTATTGGTGATTCGGTGTATGGGGGGGTGCGGGAATGGGGGTAATTGAAGAGGCAGGTTGACTGTCTTAGACGTGGATGTTGCTAATGAGTCAGCAAGTTCGGTGGTGGTACTGTACTGATTTTGTCTGGTTTGCAAGTTAACCTCTTCAGTCGTCATGCCTAGTAGGTGGTGAACACCTAATTTGACTGTGGGAGGTGCCCCCAGAGCATTGGGATTGGCCTAGGGAGGGGGACTAGTTGCCACCAATCCTTGGATTGGTAGTGGGTTTTGAATCACCATGGGGGGAGGTCCTTGTGTTGCATGGTTAGTTTGGGCGTGATTGGCAGCATTGGCGGTCTACTAGACCTCGTTCTAAATGGACTGCTTAGCTCAACCCATGAAGGGACACTCGAATGTGTAATGCCCATAAACATCACAGAGTGTACATGGTTGGTTTGTGCACAACGGATCATTGCATCTTGGTGCATTATGTCGTGGGGGGTTTTGGGATGGCTAGTTTGTCGTGGCATTGTTGGGAGGTTCGACTATTGAAAACCTTCCTGTGGTTGGTTATTTCCTTAGTTGTGGGGCCTGTTATTCCTAGCTTGCCCTTGTTGATTGTTGGGGGTAGGCTGGTTGGGACGGTTTTGCTGTGTGAAAACTTGTCCCAACGCAGCAGGTGGAGTGGGGGAGGGGGCTTGAACTGGTTACATTGGTTGTGCATAATAGATTTGTGGGGGTGGTGGTGCCAAAAATGTGGGCATTTTCCCCACATACTTCTATGTTGGCCAATCCATGGCCTAATCTTGTTGCGGTGGCACAGGTTGTGCATAGGAAGTTGTCTCTACTGACTGGGACATCATTCTAGCATAGTCCATAGCTTGGTTTTTGTAAGCAAAATTAGTAGTGTTGCTTGGTTGTGGTGTGATTGTAGGTGGTGTCAGTCGAGGCTATGGCTGTTGGGAGATTGACCCTATGATGTCGTTCGTAGCGTGGGATGCCTCTGATGCATCGCGGTAGGAGGTACTTGGACAGGGAGCGTCTGGAATGACAGTGTACAGGTATCCAAACTGAGAGTAGATCAAGTCAAATTGTTGGGCCTTCAGTATGGCCTCTTCTTCAGATTGGGGATGTTCAGATGCAATGTCCTTTGCGATGGGTGGGAGAAAAGTATTAAGGAACCAATCCAAGGAGATCTTGTTGTCTAGTTGGATTTTGCATAAGCTATGGCGTCGCCGCCACTCGTCGATGTGGTCAGTTATGTGAGTGGTCGTGCTTTAACGGCAGGATAGCAAGATCTCAACCCCCTCATCATATCTGACAGGGAGTTGGAAATACTATAGGAACATGAAGACTAGAGATTTGAAGTTAGGGTACTTGGCTTGTGGTAGCTTGATCTACCATTTGGCCGTGGCACCTATAAAGGTGCATTGGAACAACCTCAGCCTAATGGAGTCATCTACAATGCTATTGGATGAGAACCATAGATGGAATGTCATAATGTGGTTTTGGGGAGATTCCCTTGCTTTGCCTTCAAAATTCGGGATGTATGATGGCATCTTAGTTGGCATGGGTGGCTAGAAAGCTTGGTGGCAGATGGGGTCATTTTTTAATCTAGCGAAATCAGGCAAGTTCAACCAATCCATGAAGGGAAGATTTGACCCCAAGTTGATGTGGGATGGGGTTGCGATGGTGGTGGGGTTTTCAAGTGCATAATTCATATGCATGTTTGGGGGTGCTTGTAGTGGCACCATTGCAGATGGGCCAATGCCCCCAAATGCTGCGTGGGGGGAGGTATGGGTGGCAGGGGAATTTCCCCCATGTATGAGAGTAGGGGCAATGTAGGTGGATGGTGCACTGCCCCCCTGTGTGGCAGGAGGGGTAGTGTGTGTGGATGGGTCACTGCCCCCATGTGTTACCACTAGGCCAACTTAGCTGGTCACTATGGGTGGTGGAAGCTGGCTAATGACAGTCTGCATGACTGTGCTTGGGCCACTTACCAAGTTGTGGGTGATAGGTTGTGATGTGGACATGGGTCCACTTGCTAAGGTTAGGCCAAAAAATGGATTTGGGTTCGCACTAGCCATGGTTATTGATGGTGCGTTGTGTGTGGAAATTGAACTAGGTGATAGATTAATTTTACTCACAACAATTAACAATTGATCATGCAAAATCACTCACAAAGAGACTGAAAATTGGAGCTGAACACTAAACTGTATTAAATCAGTGTACAATAGCCAACCCTGTAATAACATAGGTTTCTGAATAAATAACATACACCAGGGATTCGAATGCATGAGGATCAATTCGAATCTAGCATAAAGCAGGCTTACTAAAAATAAGCAAATCCCCCATAGGTGTAAAAATCTGATCCCAAATCTGTCATGGAGCTCACGAATTGGAAAAAAGGCTTAGGTAAGCTAAAGAGTGGTGGAATGGAAGCTCATACATGCTTTTGCATGGAGAAAAGAGAGGAGGATGTGTAGGTCAAAAAACTAGTCAACCTCACCTAGTCTAGCTTTTCCTTTTTCCTTAAAACACTGAAAAAGCAGGCAATAAAGTAGAAAAAGCAGAAGGGCGCTTAGGAGGCCAGGAATAAATAAAATTTGATTCCTTGGGCTTTCTAATGCACTACATGAGTCAAATGAGGCAAGTTTGACCACTATGGATAGGTAAAATACAACTTGCACAAGGTGGGACACATGAACTAGGCTAATAAGACAGAAATAATTAAATTAATGTCTAAATGGGTAAACTATGGGTTGATTATTCTAACACCCCCCCTTAAGCTTGAATTATGAGTAGTATATCAGAAAATTATAGGGCCTAGAAACAAGGCTTAGTCACCCTTTACATACTGCATGTCCAAATAAACAAGGAAAGAGGCAAAACCAACTTGGGAAAATCCTCCCTTAAACATGGACTGTAAACAAAATTGTAGAATCTTGTCTTCACTCATGCTTTCATAGCATGATCAGAAATCCCTAGCAGTGATTTGATATTACTGAATGTCTTCTCACAAAATGCTTTGGTGAAGATATCAGCTACTTGTTCTGAAGATGAACAGAAGAGTAAGTGAATGGTGCCATCATGCACAAGTTCTCTGATGT
>LPNX010057841.1:0-16491 GCA_001517045.1 Pseudotsuga menziesii | reverse complement strand
TTGTTTATTTCTATTGCATATTGGAGAAGATTGATTTCTGGAGTCTAGCTGTCTGTTGTGGTACCCCAAGCCATAGGAATTTCTCTCCGTAACAATAGGCATCGATACCTATACCATAAAGTAAAAGAGATATGAGAGCAAGATGGATAGGTCCATCAAGATGAAGTGTACGACCCTCTTTGAACATCTTTGAAATAGAAACAAGTTAATTAGGAACTAGTGGACGGTTGGGTCGAGGAGTAATATCAAAGGGTCGGTTGAGCATGAGTAGAGGATATGATCATGTAGGATTGAGAGGAAGGTCGAGTAAGAGTATAGGAGTAGATGATTATGGATATGGAGAAGGAGGACATGGTGGAGGAGGAGGTGTATGAGATGTTGAATGTGGAGGAGGAGGAGGTGTATGAGATGTCGAAGGTGGAGGGGGAGGAGGCGGAGGCTAAGGAAGAGCTGTAGTGGAGGAAGCTAACTGAAAGCATGCATAAAAAAAATGATTCATCAACAACCTCTTATGATGAGGAATAATCCTCCATAATTCTGCAAGCTCAGGGTCCTCACGAATGTCATGTGACCACACAATCTAAACACCTACATCTTCCAACAATTTGGCCAACCGGTCAGCCACATCCTGAATATAACTATCTTAGGGCCTATGTGGATAGTGTCTAGGATTTATACCAACCAACTATGGGTCATCCTGATCTTGATCCTCCATATCCTCATCATCATGAGAGGGAGGAGGAGACTTGACCTTTGCATCAAATCTGCCAATATCTGCAAAATATATAATATAGAATAATGATTAGACAATTTCATTAATTTTTTTAATATTTATAACATATTTCGTTTTCATTAAGTATAAAGATAATCAAATGAAACTATAGTAATTAAAACCGAACGTTAATATTACCTCTCTCATTAGGTGGCTCATTCAGTGTGGAGAAGGTCTCTAGGAACCCTCTCAAGTCTAGGATATCATATGGATATGGCACCATGTCGAGTGCATGGTATTCCTCACTCGCCAACATATCCAACACATTTGAGATGATCCTAGATGGGAACTCAAGTCCCCCCCCCCTTGGGAATCATCTTCCTCCACATGTGCATATGCACCTCATTCGTCAGCCTAGGAGGTAGGCCCTCAAATGATGGTCTGGTGGCCAAAAACCTCTAAAAAAATGAAAAAAAAATATCTTACCCGAAAGGGAATTCGGAACTCCCATTAATGACTGCAATACATCTATCCAAAGCATAACAAATCTGTAAAAACAAATGGCATACCACCTAATGAATCTAGGTCTCTGTACTAAAGAGTCAACATAATATAGTAAGGGGAAACTAGTGGAGTGTGATAGCATTGTAAGCATAAAAGAGAGGCACTTAACCTCCTCTCAACCAATGGAATAGATCTGAATATTCCCACCTCTCACCTAAATATTAGATGGACAAATGACCGCATCAGTGATATATCTCAGAGAGTAAGCTAGATGAGTCTCTGCTACAACACCAGCTAGGACATCAGCAAAATGGGGTGAATTCTCCCCTCTCCTAAATATCCCAATGGTGAAACAAATATCCTCCTGAGTGGGTTTGAACCACTGACCAACACAAATAGGAAATTCCTACCTCTGATAATCCCAACGTCGGATGAACTAACATAATAATGAAGAGTTTCCCTTAAGGGATGTATCCTCTCGATAGAAATTCAAGAGGCCAACAGTCCTCGAGAGGTGTCTAGTCTGAGCAATAATGGGGTAAGGGTACAAATCCCTCTCCCTCTCCCTATCCTCCCACTATTTGACCATGTTATATTGGTCAAAGCATCCTCTTGTTGAGCAGCATGTCATCTCTCATGTCTCTTTTTCACATATTTCATACAATTAAAATAATATTTAATAACATCAATAATAATTTTCTCTGGAAAAAATAAATTGTTACTACTGGTGAGCCAAAATAACCGAAGTGCACCATCAAGATGTTTTAGTTTCACAAATGCACCACTTATAGTGTGCTATCACAATCCTACCACATTGATACTAAATTTTAATATATTTAAAATTAATCTAAACATGCATCAAATATCCAACACATCGGTACAATTTATAAAATGTACCTAATGGTGTGCCAAAATCATATTAGAGCACCAATGCTTCCCATTTTATGAATACACCGTTAACCATTTTTTATAAATGTAATTCCAGTGCGCCCATGTCATGCCAACGCACTAACACCAGTGTACTGACATGGAATGGGAACACTGACATTAGAATTTTGTAAAATGGTTAAATAATACATTGTCGGTGTGTTCAGTTCAAGTAAGCACAACGTTAATGATGCATTTAACTTAAACCAAACACATTGTTTATTAAAAACCGTTACTAAAATTTTATAAAATATTTACGTTGCACTTATGGAATGTAAGTTCATTTCTAACGATTCCCTTAAATTCCTTAGATGCACTGTATAATTAATTAATTTGTTTATTATGTAATGTTAATCAGTGTGTTTGTTATATCTAAGCGCACCAACAAACTGGTGCTCTAAAATATAGAATACATCGATTACCATTTTTACATTCATTTTATTTTTTATGTTCCGGTGCATATCTTCCCGGTGTGCTGATACCATGTTAAAGCACCAACACTGGTTTTGTGACATTCCTGAGGCGTACCACATAATTTAGTTCTTTTTTAAATACTTTATGGTTTTTAGGTGTGTTTGATGAATTGGATGGCATCTAAATACCGATGCTCCAAATTATAGAATACATTGCTTACGATTTTATGTTTTTATTATATATTTATGGGAATCATTGTGTTCCATTTGTTTGGCTCTCACTGCTTGTGGTGCGGCTTGTAAAAATTTATAGTGTGCACTGCAGTATGGTGCAAGCTGAACAGTTTGAATGCACCACACAAAATTTTTGAATTTTTTTTTAAAATACAGAAAATCAAGGATTAATTCAAAAAAATAATTCGTTAAAAAAATTAAATTATGAGGTAAGAAACAACTTACTTATTGAACGACCCTTCAAGGAGGCATCGTAGTGATGCATGAAAATTTTGAATTTTGACCATCGTTTGTCTAAATTCAAGCTAGAATCAACAACCAATACAGATGGAGAATGTGTCCATGTGGACCATGAATGTTAGGGCATCGAAGTGGGTAAGGATTCACATCGATGCACTTGGGAGAAAATGAGTTGAGTAGTAGTAAAAATGAATTTTACCTCGCAGTTTATTTTTTTATTAAACGATGTTCTGATGTGTTTTCAAATAAAACGCACCGGTGTAGGAGGAAAACCTGACACACTAGATAGTAAGTTTTTTTTTTAAATTAATGAGTTTTTGTTGAATTTTTTTAGTGATGCCAACCGTTGTGATTGGTAAATACAAACACTGGTGCATATATTATACTAACGCATTGTCAAGCATGGTTTTTAAATGCAATTTAAATGAATTTTGCAATGATTTTTTATGTCGTAGAATGTGGTGTGTTTATTTATTAAACACACACCGGTGTGTTTACAACTATTCTGATCAACGGATTTAGATTTCTTAGAAAAAATATAAATTGAAAGTACAATGTGTTTAGATGTATTAAATGCACCAATGCGTTTATAGTATAACAACTAGGTGCGTGTATGATATATAAACACACAGATGAATGGTTATTAAAATAATACGAGTTTTTAAATTAAATTTTATTTGATTTTAATTTTTCCTTCTTGTGGAGTGGTAATAGTAGGAAATGGATTGGTGTGTTTTTGTGTAAATGCACCGATTAAAAAATATATGGTAAAATCTCTACCTGTTCTCCTTCGCTAGAAACCTCCACTATAAACATATTGTCAACCTCTTTATATATGGGCTTTTGTTATAAACTCTGATGCAGGGCCTTTTCCTTGTAGTGTAGACCAAAGGAGTTGGGTGGTTGGAGATTTTAATGATCCTCAATGTTTTTCTAGGGCTCTAGATGCTAAAGGGGTTTGGAGGATCCTCTAAGGAGAAGGTTGTTGATCCCGATTTTGTCATCAAATTTTTATTGATTATTTGCTCTGTTGACATTAACTTTTGTCACTTTTTGGCATATTTCTTGCCATTCAAACCATCAACTAAACACATGTATGAATGTAATTGAATATTATACAAGTCACGGTTAAATTTCATTATTTCATGGTTTTATTTACAATTATGTGACATTTGCAAACGTTATTGGTATAAAGACTCATTTTACAGGCTATGGTTTTTAAATAGACCTCCGAATAGACACGCATTCATGCCAAAAATGCATAGCTACATCCAGGTCATCCTAGCTCCCTCCGATCAACCTGCGGCTTTGTTAGTTGGAATATTTCGGGGCGTTAAAAGCAAAGAACGGTTTCATGGTTCTATTGGCCAAGCGTTCTCTTGGTATGAGAGTCCTTGCTCTAGAAGATTCAAGCTCTTGTTCTTTCATCCTGACACTGCATCATCTACCCACATCAACATAGATTAACGCACTAGCTCTGCGCACGAGGAGAACCGACACCCAAAGGATTAGGAAGACAGCCTGTGCGCTGTCATAATTTGTTATATAGTCATTTGTTTAGCAGTTAAGAATTTCTATCTTTAGAGTGGTCGACCACTGAAAGGGTCGACCTGCACCTCCATTGTAAAAGCTATATAAATGATATCTCATGATGAGATTAGGCTAGTAGTCTCCATTGGCATAAAAACTTTGTAAACTTTGTTCCAGTTTAATAAAAATTCTATTTTTAGATGTGGATATATGTCTTTGTTTTCATGAGTGATTGATTGATCTAAGAGTAGCCCCTGATTGTTGAGAAAGGCCCCTCAAAAACCAAAGGTATTCCATTTGTATATTTTCGTTACTTCTTTTTCAGATAAGTAGTTTTCGTTTCCATCTTGTGTATGTAATTTGATTTCCTGTAGTTTATGTTACTTTGTCATCTGTAACATGTCTTGTCTATTGTTAATTTAATTTATGTGTTGTTGTTAACATATTTTATATTTCTAGAATTGAAAGTGACCGGTCGCGCATAGTTATTTACAGTCTTTCTTTCAGTTTGTTCTCTAATTTCATATTTGCAATTAGCTAGAGTTTAATCAGTTTAATGTTTCAGGTTTAGCTCATAGTTAGGTTCAATTCTGTTGACTCTTATGTAGCTGTAGGTTAATTGCATTTATCTTTTAATTTGTTTTATTATACAATAGGAAATGACTTCTCTTCTTAGAGGTAGATTAGCATAAGTTCTCTTATGTTATTTCAATTGCTGAATAGCTTAGTTATTGACTTTTTCTGCACTATAGCCTCATATGCATAAGCCAGCTAGTATTATGATCATTCAGGTTGTTTATTTCGCAATTTATATTGTTTTTCTCCATATGGATTGTCGTTCTATACTGTCATCTGGACTGTCGTTCGGACTTTAACATTTCCTGTTTTGTTTTATACTTTTTTAAAGTTCAGTTTCCTAGTTTTCGAATTGTGTTATTTTATATAGTCAACCAATACTTATATATAATTAGGACCTTATTTCAAACCACATAAAGTATCCATTAGGCTCCATAATGATTCTTAGTTTTTCGTTTCTTTTTTCTTTAGTTTGTTTTTGAGTTGTCTTTCTTTTGTCTTTGATCTCTCAATTTATTACTGCTTCAGAACTTGTCAATTGCATTTCTAGTTTGATTTGCTTATTTCTCATTTAGATTGGTTTTAGAATTAAACTTGTTAATTTTATTCTCTAAAAGTACATTACATCTTTATGATTTGATGATCATTTCTAGCATAGGATATGTCCTCCTTATTCTGTAATTACTAAAAATGTTCATAGGACAGTATTTGATTCAGAAATAAAATATCTTTATTAAGTTTTCTACTTGCTTCTAGATTATATTTATTTCATGCTTTATCTATCTAGAATAGTATACCTCCAACTTCAAGTAATCATTAGAATAGTCTTATTTCTTGATTAATAGATCAGTTGTTAATAACACCTCTTTTCAACTAGAGTCATTTGCTTATGGATAGAGAATAAATCACAATGTTTACTATCACTTGTACCTAGACACTCTTTAGTTTACACCTCTTTGTAGAAGTTAAATTACACTTAATCCCGTTTAGTTTCCTGATTTCCTTTGAAATCCATTTTGATACACCTTCTCCAATTCCTATCACATTGAATGCATATCCTCAGAATCCTCAAGGAGAAAGGAGCTAGATAATTTAGCTTAATTATTGTGTATTGGTGAAATGAATGTATAGTTTAATTATTGAATATCTTAAATATATTAAGTAGCTATAATCTTGCCTTAGATAATATAATGTCTTGTTTCCATATAGTTAGAATTCTGAATTTGTTTATAGCCTTTCTAACTCCTAGATCAAGTCTTGTTTATTAGATTAGTATTATATATATCTTTTCCGTTATTGTTTATAGAGTAGAGTAGTATAGATTAATACTGCTTTGATCTATTGAAAGTATAATTAACTTAGTAGTTGGATTTCTGAAGTTTGACTCGGTTTTTCATTTTGAAAGATCTTTCAATCTTTTCTTTGTTAGAATATTTCTATGACACCCTAGGTACTCTTCTACCTTAGCATATATTTTGTGTCAACTCCAAGTTTACAAGCCTCGGTCGATAATTAAATATTTGGTGATTCATCAAGAAAATATAACACCCAACATTTTGGCGTTGTTTTCAGGGAGTTGTTCTATAAGGTAGAAAGAATTCCCCTGTGAAGTTTCGTAATAGGATGGTAACGGGGGATCGGTAAGACGAGAGGTAATAACCTACGCATCTGTTATAACAGGTGCCCCCAAATCCAACAGTAATAAAATTATTGTAGGTTTTCATTTAGTTTAGGTTTTCATGAACATACCTAGAGATTCGAAAGGTAGATACGATAGAACTAGTTTTCATTTAGTTTATCTTTTCATGAACAGACCTAGAGATTTGAAAAGTAGATACGTTAGAACTAGTTTTCATTTAGTTTATTTTTTCATGAACAGACCTATAGATTCAAAAGGTAAATATGTTAGAACTATTTCTCAAAACTTTGTTAAAATTCCTACTAACCTTTACGAGGGGCGTAATACCCCAACCACTAACTCAACGGAAAGGTATTGGAAGACACACATAGGAAGTAGTTCTTTTTGGAAAACTAAAGGAGGAGCCATAGAAGGTAGACAAACCCCAGAAGGAAGTTATAAAGACCCCATTTATGAAGAATTTCAAGAGGGTCAGCCATTGGAAACCCTTAACCCTCCACTGGTACCAAAACATAACGATACATCTTTTTCACTAGTAGGGGATCTAAACTTCATAAATTTAGTTGATCCTGCTAAGGTAAATGCTCTCTTTAGCAGTTCAATAAATACATTTGTTTCATAGATTGAGACATCTACAGTAGAACCTACCCTCCCTATAGAACCTAATAAAGACATGGAGGACAACTTCTCTTATCGGAGGAAGATCTCCCCTAAAAATGAATGTTGGGACACCCCATTATCACCTCGGAAGGAACCTCCTAGGTACACTCTCCTTAAAAACTGAATCTACATGGAGAGATGGGGAGAAAATGAAGATCATGAAGAGGTTAGAAATGACAAAGAAAAAGTAGAAAATCAGATTGAGGCCACCTTCGGGTTTCCTATCCTAGACACTACACACGATGTAAATATGAAGAACATCCCTCCTTCCTCATTACCTAATTTATATGGGGAAAGTAGTGAAGACCCGGACACATTTTTGTTTGAGTTTGAAACTCTGTGTAGAAGCTATAACTATCTACAAGATGCCCACAAACTGAAACTTTTACCTGCTAAACTAAAATATTATGCTTTAAGATGGTTCATGGGACTAGGAGAGTATAGTATCCGAACTTGGGAAGATACAAAAACTGCATTTTTGCGGAAATATCAAGAGTATTGCAAATCTAGAGACTCTCGAAATGATATTTTCAAGATACAGGAACTCAAAGACGAGTGTTGGGAAATAGGGCAGACCCGGGTTTAATCCTGTTATGTCGCACCAACAAAAGACCCACAGTGTTGGCCCTTTCGGCAACAACCTGCACGCAGATTGTAGTCTCACCTGAAACAGCTATGGGGTGCCGCAGAATCAGGTTTCTGCAAGCAGAGAGGGGTATTACTATACCTTATCCTTTAATAAACTTATTAACCAATAATTACAAAGCTTTACCATTCATTCATATAAAACCTTGCAGATAGATAACAATCGTGACTTGCTTAACCCACTACAGGGAATTCACAGCGAAGCTTATTATTAGCAGTGATCTAGTGAATCATATGTATACAGTTATTAATGCATAAAAGACAACAGATACAGAATCAACATAAGAAACCACAACACCAGATATAACGTGGTTCACCCCCAGTGTAGGGGCTACATCCACAAAACTATGTTTTATTCAACTTGCTGCGAAACCACAGTCTTGATCTGCGCACTCAGCTGCAGATCCCTTCAGTCCTTATAAGCCGTGCACACAGCAGTAGACCTCTGCGCACATAGCTGCAGATCTTCCTTAACCTTCTTACAAAAACCCTCTGCGCACACAGCTGTAGAGGTCGTCCACGCACACAGCTGGGACTTAACTTTTCCTTACAAAATCAGCCTTAGCCTTGCCTTAATCTTTCTTACATCATAAAACCTAACCTTTCTTATTTACACAAGTGCTTATTTATATCGCACTATTTACAAAAACATGGATTCAAAACCATGGGCACCCAACCCTAAACCCTGGATTTAAACCATGGGTTTATTACAAAAAGGGGCTTTGACTTACCCCGACACCCCTAAGACCATTTTGAACCGTAACTCCACTTACAAAATTCCTCAACAACTGCGGAGTTACCCATCTTAAGGACTGTTAAGGTGCGCGCCCCAACAGGCCCCTAAGACTCACCAGTGTTCCGTCCCGGGGCACTTATCTGCTCCGCTGGTGGTAAAATTTGCTTGGTGAAGACGCTGTGCGCTGGTTCCTGGAGTCCTTCCTGCTGACTGCTGACTGCCTGCTTCTTTCCTTTTTGATATGTGTGCTGAGCAAGACCTTGTGGATCCATCTGCAACCCCATTCTTTGCTTGGGTTCGCGACACTTAACCATCCACATTTTTGGGTCCCCTGGAATTGCGTGTCACGCTGCATAAGACATACAGCTACCACGGCTCTGCTTCGCCTGAAGATTCTAGGACGGGGTTCCCTAGAGTCGGTTGGCGAGGTCTTATGTCCTTCGTTGCTCCATGTTAGAGCAAATTTGTGCCTGCCTTCCTCTGATTTAGAGCAAACTTCTACCGGCCTGTGTACCTAAGTCGAATACGACTGTACTGGTGGATTACTCAAAAGGTTCTGCAGACCTCTCTCTCTGAAATCTCGTACTAGCTCCTGGTCTTCACAATTGTTTGACATGGTTCCAGTCGAGAAAACTCCCAGACATGCTTCGAGGCAGACTTCACAAGCCAATGTATCTTACTTATAGAATTCCGTTATAAAATTTGTCATCATAGTGTACTAATGACACCAAATCTGCTTGAATGCCAAAAATCTCGCCACACCCGGCCTCGGATTCTCCTAAAATCTCATAATTACGGGTATTGAGAGTAGCTCACGTGCCGCCGCCGCCAAATTCATTTTGTCCCATCCATCACATTCTACGCTGCGACATAGTTTGAACCTTCGACACAAAAACCACCTTTCACTTCGACACAGTATGACGCTGTGACCCCTGACCAATCTTTGACTTTTCATACTGCATCCTTCAGACTGCGACATACCCGAATAGCTTCTCTTATGGTCCAGTACCCACTTTCAGCTGTTCTAGGTACGTAGATTTTTCTTTCTTGGTGCTACCTCCGATTCTGGGTACCTGGCCTGTCCCTGTACTTTTTTAGACGACTCCCATTTATCATAGAAGGAAAAATTTCTCCATTTAACTTAGCTAGTTGGACTGCGGCCCCATCAGTAACTTTCTGTACTATATATGGTCCCTTCCAATGTGTCTTGAACTTTCCTGGGAACTTCATGAATTTACTGTCATAGAGGAGCACAAGATCACCCTGCTGGAATTGTTTCTTCTTGATGTGTCTATCATGCCACGCTTTTTCTAGAGCTTTCTGCACCTGTTGCTGGAAACCTGCAATAAATCTATCTTCTTCGAGTTCTAATATCTATTTCAGTCTCTCTGTCATCATGGCTGGGTCATCCATCTCGGTGAAAGCAGATATTCTGAGGCTGGGAACAATGTATTCCATGGGCATGACGGCTTCTTGCCCATAAACCAATCGAAAAGGTGTATGGCCTGTCAACTTTTTGCAAGTAGTTCTGTAGGCCCATAGCACTGCTGGAATTCGAAGATCCCAATCATTTCTGTTAGCATTACAAACCTTTGTCAAAGCATGCTCAAGGATCTTATTAAAAGCTTCGACAGTCCCATTTGCTTGTGGATGATAGGCTATACTTTTCTGATGATATACTTGAAATTCTTTAGTCAATACTTCAATAGTTTTATTTAAGAAATGTGATCCTTGATCGCTCATAAGGACGCGGGGACACCCAAACCTGGACAAGATGTGATCGAAGATGAATTGCGCAGCTGTAGCAGTGCTACAGTTCTTGACTGGTTGGGCTTCAACCCAACGGGTGAGGTAGTCAGTTGCTGTAATAATATATCTCGCTCTGGACTTCTTTGCTGGGGGGTTTATAGGGCCGACAAAGTCAATAGCCCATTTGTCAAAAACTTGTAAGGTTACCTGCGGAACTAGGGGCATTTCATCCCGCCTGGATGGTTTTCCTTTCCTCTGACAGACATCGCAGCTGTGGCAATATTCTCTTGCATCCTTATAAACTGTGGGCCACCATAGGCCGACTGTCAAAATATTCTGTGCGGTGGCTTTCCCTACATAATGACCTCCTGCTGCACCAGAGTGTGCTTCAGCCAAAATTAGTGGCCGTTCATGCTCCAGGACGCATCTACGCAGTATTTCCTCTGGTCCCATTTTATACAGCTGCCCCGCGATTAAGGTGAAGTCCGCTGCTCGAACCACCAACTGCTTCTTCTACTGTGTGGTCATCTCAGGGGGCGGAAAACCTGTAGATAAGTACTGAACAATATCCTGAAAATATTCATCAACCATCTGGATAGCAAATAACTGGGCATCAGGGAGACCTTCGTCCAAATTGGTAGGTTCTTTGCCTGAATCGAGCCTCGACATGTGGTCAGGTCCTAGGTTAAGTCTTCCCGGCTTAACGATGATCTCAAAATCATATTCCTGGAACAGGATCAACCACCGACATATTATTCCACCTAGCACAGGTTTGTTAACCAAATACTTCAAAGCAGAATGGTCAGTAAACATCTTAAAATGAGATCCTAGCAGATAATGTCGAAACTTCTGTAGTGCATATACCATAGCGAGGCCTTCGCGTTCTGTCGTAGTATAGTTTTTCTCTACTGTGGACAATTTTATGCTTGCAAAAGAGATAGGGTGATCGATATTACCTACACCTGACTGAGCTAGAACAGTACCCAGAGCAATGGAGGATGCGTCGACATGCACATGGAACTCTTTGTTCCAGTCAGGAAATACTAGAATAGGGGCAGTGACCATTTTTTCCTTTAAAATATCTAAGCTTTCTTGACACTCCGGTGTCCACTCAAACTTAATATCTTTCTTTAGCTTCCTTTCCAATGGAGCGGTAATCTGCGCATAGTCTTGGATGAATTTCCTGTAGTAGCCAGTGTGACCCAGTGTCGTGCGAAGCTGTTTGACGGACTTCGGAGGTGGCAGGTTTACAATGATAGCGATCTTCGCAGGATCCATCATCAATCCCTGCTTACATACAACGTGACCAAGCAGAATCCCAAAGGGTGCACAAAAGATACACTTTTTTAAGTTCAAGGAAATTTGGTGTTGTCTACACTTGTTCAACATAAGTCTCAAACTAGTTATATGGTCTTTTACTAGCCCAAAAATAGTCCAATCATCAAAGTAAACTTCTAAGAATTTATGTATGTATTCCTTAAATGCGGAGATGTACTACTCTAGAAAAGATAGCAGGTGCATTCTTCAACCCAAAGGGCATGACAGTATACTGGAAGGATCCCATTTCGGTGGCAAAGGTTGTCTTATGTCGGTCCTTTGGAGCAATTTGGATCTGATGGTAGCCAGAAAAACCATCGGTAAAAGAGTACACTTCTTGACCCTCGACATTGTCGAGCACTTCATGTGTAAAGGGGTGGGAAAAGGATCGTGCAGACAGACATCATTGAGTTTCCTTAGATCGACACAGATTCAGATTTCACCCTTAGTCTTCTTTTCCTGGACCACCATAGGGCTGGACCACTCAGATTCCTCAATAGGCTCAATTATTCCTGCGGCGAGCATCTTATCCAGCTCCGCCTTAACCTTTTATTTATACTTCGGATTCAATCTATAAGGATGCTATTTCACCGGTTTTGCATCGGGTTTCAAAGGAGTCTTCATTACACCAATATCACCCAAGATACCCTTCATTTCGGAGAACTTCGTGGGAAAGAGATCTTGGTATTCGTGGAGAAGTTGGGTTACCTTGCTGACCATTTCAACATCCCAATAGTCGCCGATTGTAGCAAGCTTGGGCTGTTCTTCAGATCCAATGTTGATTGTGCGCGTCTTCAGGGGATGAGTTACTTCCGGAGCTTCGACTGCTGGTCCATGCACGTCGCAGCATCCTTCTGACTCAGGGATAGCGATGTTGCACGGGTTGTCATCTTCGTCCATTGTGAAGTTATAACATTCGACTGCGTGGGCTTCTTTTGTGGGCCAATCAGGTCGATATTCACTAGTGGAAAATGAGAGATTAGTGACCAAAAAAATGACCAAAATCCGCATATCAATGACCACTTTTGGTTTGGCGATCGCTGGTGGCTAATTTGCGGTCTTTTATTACATGACCAAAATTGGTCATTTTTATTTTGGTCATTTATAGCTTGTCAGTTGGTCATTAATTTGGTCATATATTTGGTCATTAATTTGGTCATATATTTGAATCAATGACCAAATATATGACCACATTTGTGACCAAATTAATGATCACATGACAAGCTAAAATATGACCAAATTTGGTCGCGTAATAAAAGACCATAAATTAGCCACCAAAACTGATTTTTGGTCATTGATATGCGAATTTTGGTCATTTTTCTGGTCATTTGTATTTCATTGTTTGGTCGCGTATCTCTCAATTATTGGTCATTTTATTTGCGAATTTTGGTCATTAATCTTATTTATCGGTCACTAATTTAGTCATTTTTAGTCGCTTTATGTATGGTCATTATATTTTAGTAGTTTGAATGGTGTCCATTATTAATCAATATAAATTTTTAATATGATATTATGTTTAAATTAAAAAAAAGAATCATACATTTATTCTCATCTAATACACATGCGAATTATGCAGTCACATTATAATTAATTACAACACTTGTAAATAAAATCTAATACACATGTAAATCATGTAATGTCATATTAATTAGTTTTCAGAGGAAAAAATACCATCCTTTGTTATTCAAAAGACATCATTTACATAGCATCAAATGTCTGAGCATAATCAGCAATCAAAGCATCACAAAATAACAACTGTAATAATGCGAACTGCTGCATCCATATAGAAGGAACTAAAGTCTGATCATAGCAGACTTTTCTCATCATCATTGTTATAACAGGTCAGATAATACTGAGAGTATCGGAGATAATCAACAATTAGATAATCCGGAGCAAGACTTGCTAGCAAAGTGGACTCAAACCAAGACAGGAACAATAAAATGCATACTATGTTGAAGGTCAAAAAACTGTATATTAATTAGTTAATAATAACAACATTGATACATAATATAAAGTACAACCATATATATAAGTTTTAAACCGCAAATTATATTATATGAAATGTCAAAAGTATTACAATAAATATGAGTTTTCTCAAAAACACATATTAATTTCCATATAACTTTATGGGAAAGCCATCACTTTTCAAAATATTACAATGACTAAACCATCATACTTGCACTTGGTTGCAAAACCATACTTAGATCCCACATCAACAGCTTCAAAACCATACTTAAATCCCACGTCAGCAGCTTCAAAACCACACTTAGCAGCTTGAAAGCCTCAACATGAGGCTCTTCATACGGAATGGCAAATCCTCAGTAGCAAGCTCTTCATACTCAATGGCCCACTTATAAGTTAAGCTCACTCCTACAAAATCCAATAAAAAATAATCACTTGTAAAATAGAAAAACAATGAAGCAAATTATTTATCTTGTTCAACAACTAACAACAATAACCAAGATCATGTGCAAAATAGGAAAATCTAATCTAACAAATTCAATTTAAGAATTGGTTAAAATTAAACTTGAATGGCTAAATCTGCAACTATTTAGTACCTAAGAAAATTAAAACTCAGCTCTAAACCAGGAAATGGATTTCAACAGGAAATATAATCAACGAATCCACAAAACAATTATGCTTGACTGCACAGGTAGAAACCTGTATACATAGTGCAATCTGTAAAGGAGTTCACCCCTATATGTCATGTGGTTAATGAATGACATGACAACTATGGAAACTGATGAATGATTTAAGAAAGTCTCAAATCCAACGCCCAAAATAATAAATAATAGATTTCTTTACCTGTGGAGTCGCCATTCTGCTATGTATGATTTGGTGCAAAAGTGTAACAGATGCACTCAAACACAAGTTGGAAATGTTGGTGCAACAAAAAAGTAAAATGTATGACTTGTGTATGTGAGAAAAGCTGTATAAACCTACTTTCCCAAACATGCAATAAACATAAATCAAAAGAGAAGAGGGAAGTGAAACCTTAGGGGAAGCCGCTTGATGAGCTGGCCTTGTTGGAACAAGAGAAGGTGAACTGAAAAGAAGAATCGTCTTTTATGGAGTGCTTCCATGGCGCTCAATAATAGCTACAATAAACATGTTAACAGGTGTTATAATAAAAATCAATATATATTTTTAGTGGAAACAACTTACAACTCTTCTAATCAAGATGAAAAACAAAATTACACTACTGCAACAAATTCTCAGGCCAAGTCCAAGCAATCATAGCTTCAAAATATCTAGAGACCAACACTACCAATTTATATTGTTTGACATAAGAGAGCACTAATATACCTCATCTAAATCTGTTGATGCATTGCAAGGCAGGAGTTTTAAGGCCTCTCATAAACTGAACACTTGTTTTTGGAGCTCAGAAATCACAAGAAAGTGTCCAACCCAACCATAACCACCAAGTCCTTCACTATCCACGTTATGTAGTTGTGACATGTTCATACTTAGCCTTGTCTAGAGTGCCAATTCCCGTGGGGCTATCGCCTACAAGAGATAGAAACTATTATAGCATAACTGGAGAAAGAAATTGCATTGTACCAATAGATGCAGCAAACCAAGTAAGAGGATATACTATTCTTGTCACCTAAAAAAATATTTAAGGTACTAAACCACAAGAAGGGGGAATGTAGATGGTGAGCTTCAGAATCTCAATCATCACACGACACTGTAGTTAAAGGAGATGGAGAACTGCAAACCATACCTGTTTCACCACCCTTAATAGTAGAGGAAATTATTTAGTTGTTTGGCTTATTTAAATTAATTGCACCATAATTATATAAACACGGCAAGTTGAATTAATTGCACCATAATTATATAGTATTCATAATCTGCAAACGTCACATACAATATATGAGTGATCATTTCCAGGGCTGGCAGCATCAAACCATTGCCACATCAAGCTTTGGAGATCGTTAAGATTCTTACTTGACTAATAAGATTCTACGACCTGGAATGATAAGACATTTCATAAACCAACAACGACAAGTATACAGTAAATGTGTATACCATACCTGCAAACCATACCTGTTTCACCACCCTTAACAGTAGAGGAAATTATTCAGTTGTTTGGCTTATTTAAATTAATTGCACCATAATTATATAAACACGGCAAGTTGAATTAATTGCACCATAATTATATAGTATTCATAATCTGCAAATGTCACATACAATATATGAGTGATCATTTCCAGGGCTGGCAGCATCAAACCATTGCCACATCAAGCTTTGGAGATCATTAAGATTCTTACTTGACTGATAAGATTCTACGACCTGGAATGATAAGACATTTCATAAACCAAGAACGACAAGTATACAGTAAATGTGTTTCAATGAAAAAGCAATAGTCATTATCTGTTAGAATGTAGTATTGAAGTAAAGGATAAGAAATAGCTAAGGGCGAATTCTATGATTGCGCCGAGAGGCGCATTCTACAGCCCGGTATGAGGTAGAAGTGTAATTCTGTGCTCAACGTGGAGATGACACGTGTCACATAAAAAAGTCGACTCATATATCTATATATATACAAGTCGGCTTAATAATTAATAATCTTAGGTGTATATATATATATATATATATATATATATAT
>LPNX010057815.1:139605-157921 GCA_001517045.1 Pseudotsuga menziesii | reverse complement strand
TAAACTTAAGATTGCCATTTCCAGGCAGACAGTATAGAAAGTTATTTACTGTTGCAACATCAAAAATTTAGCTTAAATGAATGAGCAATCTTTATAATTTTCAAAGGTCAAATTTTTTGAGAATTTAAAATTCTAAACAGATTTTGCCTTCTAAATTTATACTTAGTCTGGATCACATTTCAATGTTAAATTTAACCAGAATTTATTCATATGAATTTAGAACTCTAATAGATCTTTTCTCTATAATCCCAGTTAACCAGAATATAAAAAAGACAACTTATTCATAGCTGATAGCAGCAAAGTACCAGGATGTCTACTGCAAAGCCTATTTCCTATCTTAACTGATCATGCAGTTTACATTCAAACTACAACTATTTGTAAAGCTGCCAACTGAAAGTAAAAAAATATATGTTCAGGAAAGTCTTTCTGATAGTCAGTTTTGTTTACTTTAGCAAAAGGTATTTGGTCAGTGATAAAGAACAATATCAGCGCAGACACTGAACCGAAAGACTAGCAGATATGTATACATAACCGGCTGTGTAAATACTTGCTGAAATCAAAGAAACCGAGTTTGGGGACTACAGCTTCCCATTCAAATTTTAATTTGCAAAAACTAACGATCTGACAAATACTTTCAGTGTTATCCAATCAACTGTTATCTTAAAATGAATTTAAATGGAAACCATTTACCTGAACCTCACTGAGCCATAGAATGGATTGCACATTGAACAGCTGGGTCATAGTACATGTACTCGGCATTATGGGGATATAAAAAGGATTCTGGGTTTTACATCACTGAGCCACAGAATCATTTGCACATTGAACAGTTTCCATAAGAGATAAGAATCAATATTCCGGACAGAAATGAATGAAGATTTAATTACAAAGAACATTCGGAGGTAGATCTCATGCGTCAATGTAATTCAATGAAAACCTTCCCAAGTTAAAACGCCAGCACCCATCCAACTGGGATAGATAATGCAACAAAAATGCAGGTAATGAAAATGAGCTGTTGCTCAGATAATCAGCGCATGGTCCAACTCAGCAACATATTTTCCATTAAACACAGGAAACCAGACCTGTAATAAAACCTAGGCCATCATTTAAGCAAAACAAAACTAAGAACTGGCAGGAGTCGACTACAGGGTAAACCCTTCCCAACGTGACTGGCAAGCCTCAAGATCCACAGGTTTCCATTTAAAAAAATAAAAAATAAAGGGTGTGAGCTGTGTACTGTGGCGATTTAGCTTTTATGAATCTTCTCCGACGTTAAAGACTAACCACCAAATTCCAATGTAAGACAATCGTATGCAGGCATACATTTCAGAACGCCGATGGAGAGAAAACGCCTAGAGATTGGGGTAGTAATAGAGTCTTTCCTCAATCAATTTGAAGAAATAAAACTCTATAAAAATAAAAAACAGTACTCAAGAAGCCATATCCCTCCTAAGATCAACGATTATAAGAGAATAGAATTAATTCCCCAGATCTCAAAATCAAGCACCAAACAGAGATTACAAAAGAATTAAAAAATCAATACTTCATAATCGTTTTCACACACAGCATTTCATAGAAAACACATCTCATACTCAGGGGATCACACGCAGCAATTTCAGCCATGGAGACTTGGATTTCAAACTGCAATTCTTACATAAGGGTGGCTCTGATACCAATTGATGGTTTTACTTTATGGGTTTACCTAATTACTTTAAACCCTAACCAAGATCTACTCCTATGCAAGAAATTAAACTTAATGCACAGCGGAACTTAGAAATCAAGCTTAATGCACAGCGGAACTTACTTTCCATCTTCAAAGGCTGCAGACAGCTTCCAAGCCTCTGGGTTGATACGCTCCTGGTCTTGACTTGAGTTGTTGGCTCTCTAATCCTTCCAAGAACTTGCAATCCTTTTCTCTGGAGAGTATCTTGTCTTCAAATGGAGCAGACAATTTTTCTGGATGATTGCAAGCCTTGGAGACTCAGCCCTTTTATAGCAGTGCCAAAGAAAAATTCTAATCCTAGGGCAGCTGAAATTTAGCTAATACTTAGGAAACAAGTCTGAAAGGAAATCTGGAATTTCTGATTTTATAAAAAATCTTGAAATCAGAAAACTTCAGAAAAAACTGAAATAAATCAGAATAAATTCTGATTTCCTTATTTAGCTCAAATTTATTACTGCTATTATTTTAATCAACTATAATCGGTCCATTAACAATTATAATTGATTAACATTATTCTATATGTATTTGTATCCAAATCCTTATTTAAATACGTATAATGCCATGACTTAATTAATCACATTGTTTGGCATTTCTTAATCATTACATAAATGTAATCTTGCGACAGTATTTGATATCATAATCATAATGCACGTATGTCCAACTTAATTATTGTAATTAGACGTCTCTAAATCCAACAGCACCCAGTCAGAATTTTGATAGAAGAACCAGAGAAGATTCTATTTATGGACATCCATCACACGCCAAGAATTGCCACACTCAATATCTGTATATAAACGAGATGCACTATGAAGAGGGGAAGTATTAATGCGGCAGCACATGCAAACTTTGGTTGGAATATAGGCAAAATTCTTCGTTATCGTTGTTGAATCACTCATAATTTTCACACGAAAGAGATCATTGTTGCTGAATCCCTAGTTTAGATTCCTGGTGAGAATTACGAGTTATTCAACAACAATGACCAAGACGAAATACAGATCAGCGGTGTGAAATAGACGGTCATTAGGTCCACCAGTCCCAGAAACCGGTGGAGATTTTCCCATGGTAAACTCGTTCATGGGAGGATTACGAGCAATTCAGCAACGATGGCGAAGATGAATTACATAGGTGCGAACAATGTCGAGTAAAGAGACTCATACGTAGAGCTGAGGAACGAACAATGTCGAGTAAAGAGACAAAAAAGAGACCAGATAAACCCTAAGGGTGTACCACATGACGGTGTTGCGCTCTAGCTCGAGACCATAAATGTCACATACCCATGCCCAACGTTTTGCAGAATTAAAAATTTCATTGAGAACCTTCACTGTTCATCGAACACAGGGCATGGCGAGGGCATGGCCGTGAACCACATCTCAACATTTCCAACACTGTCACACTCTCTCCCATCTTCCATGGATCAATCCAATGATTTGCAAGGAAGGATATCAGCTGAGATCGAACGGTGGGGAGAAAACGCGACCCAAATCAACAATCACAGGTGATCCCACAGATAGAACAAAATTGACGGATCATAAATCACCCACAAAAATCAAAGGTGTGGAAAGCCTAAGTTGCATGGTTGAAAGTTACAAAAATATTGCAATAACACTTTCCGCAACCTGCACCTTGCATCCCGCATCGAAAATATATTAACGGTAGAGAATCGTCCCGCGAAGATCGACGGTGCAGAAAACTTAACTTGCGGGATTGAGAATATGGAAATTGCAACATCACGATCCCACATCCCGCATCCCGCATCCTGCAAGTTACGGAAGGAAAATCTATGGAAACGAAAATCACGGAAACGATGTTCCCCATCCCACAAAATACTTAATCTTTCAAACTACACAAATGAGGATTTCTAGTAGAAAATCCAACTTTTCAGCTGAATTCTTGGATTGATCTGATCATCTAGACCATTACCAAACGGATGAATTGATCCGAATTTATGCAAGAACACAACATAATACACAAATAACCATAGAAATAAATATGCAGTGGAAATAACAATTCATTTCATTAATCAATAACTGAAACTTGTTTACATACAGAATGGGAATATTTTATTAATCAATAACTGAAACTTGTTTACATACAGAATGAAAATAAACTAGCTACAGTGCTGGTAGCTTATCTCTAAGAAGATACGTGGCAGCCACATGCCTTTGAACTCCTTGTTACAATGAGGCTTGAAGGCCTATATATTATTGAGAAACAATGGAAATGCTATACATCCAAAAACCTAACCCTACGAGGTGAAATACTAGAATGTGGGCCCCGTTGGGTGACTTGGCACATCAATTTCTCAGGGTCATAACTTTAGCATACTACCTTCATTTGATGCACCTGATACATCGTTAGAAAGATCTATTTAAGGAATACATCCATGAATAACAAATATTGAGTCTGAAACAAACTCATATTTTCTCGACCATTCGATGGCAAAAAAATGTCGTTTAGGGCCTCAAAACGGCTCTGGAAGTTTAGGACTTGAAAACATCCAATAATAGTAAATTGTGCTACAATTAAGGAAACTGGAAAATTGAAAGAAACAATGGTGGGGGTCCAAGAGGAATAGGTGGGTGGCCACCAATACCCTCCTGGATCATTCCTCCCCCCTTAGGAAGCAATGGTCCCCATTGCATTGACTTCCTCCATGAGATGAGGAAACTTTTGTTGAACTTGGTCCCTAGTGAGCCACTTTCCCTAGTGAAGGAGTTGGCTTGGTTTGACAAATTGATATAGCTGGATCTTCTTCTCGCAGGTGTTCTTGATTTGTGTGTCCATAATCCGATCAGTTGTGTCTTGTTCCATGCATTCGGGGTTGAACTCTGATTGTGTGAGTTGTTTTGCCATGTCTCATGTGTCTAGTAGAGGTGGAAAGTAGGGCCAAAGGTGGTCCACATTGAACACTAGGTGTAGACCAAGGAATGGTGGAATACTGAGCTCGAAGGCAATGTCCCCGACAGCATTGGTGATGGTGTATGCCACATATCGGAGTGGGCGAAGCTTGCGGTGGGGTCCAGCGAGGCGCTCCTTCTGCAAATGTAGCCACACTTTGTCACCCACCTGGAAGTTGTGTTGTACCCGATACTGATCATGTCGTTGCCTGTAATTGATGTTCAAATGAAACTGTCGTAGATATGTGGACCACTTCTGATGGCGATCGTTCTATAACTTCCCTTGTTTCTGTATGAAGTGCAGGGATCGGTGGTCTATGTGGATGATTGTTTCCTTCCCCAAAATGTAATTCTTCCATTGTCGAAAATTCTGTACAATGGAATACATTTCTTTTTCATAAGTGGGATATTTGTGGATTGTGTCGGATAGTGTCTCATTGTTATATGCCACTAGATTCCATTGTTGAGTAAGTACTGCTCCAATAGCATAGTCAGAGGCATCTGTCTTGACCTCAAATGGTTGTTGCAAGTATGGTAATGTGAACACTAGGGCATAGTAGAGGCGATGTTTCAATTCTGGAAACACCTTCTACTGAGTTTCCGAACAAAGGATTTTTTCTTTTGCTCCTCCCTAGGTGAATTGACTCGAGGGCCAATTGATATGAGAGAATCTCAACACGAACCTACGATAGAAATTAGCAAGGCCTAGAAAGCTGTGAAGATCTGTCAGAGTAGTTGGGGCTGGCCAATCCCGAATTACATGGATCTTGGTTGGATCCCCATGTACCCCACACTCAACAATAATGTATCCTAGATACTGAACCTGGGTCATGCCAAAAGTGCACTTGTCCAAATTGGCACACAAATTGTGTTGCCGCAATGTTTGGAGGACCTGTCAGATGTGGTGGAGGTGCTCTTCCCAAGTATGGCTGAAGATCAGGATGTCATGCAAGTGCACAACTACAAATGAGTTGGTGAATGGCCGCAAGATGTTGTCCATCAGTCTCATGAAGGTTGCAGGAGCATTTGTCATCCCGAAAGTCATGACCAACCATTCGAAAAGGCCCTCCTTGGATTTGAAGGCAGTCTTCCACACATCGGTCGGTTCGATCAGTACCTGGTGATACCCGGACTTTAAGTTGAGATTTGCTAAAATATTTCACCCCTTTAATCCTGTCCAGGAGGTCATCAATCCATGGGATCGGGTACCTATTCTGGATAGTGATCTTGTTCAGCACCCGATAGTCAATAAAGAGTCTCCAAGTTCCATCCTTCTTCTGTACCAATATGATTAGTGTCCCACAAGGTGATGAACTTGGCTAGATGTGAACCTTTTGTAGCAGCTCCTGAATTTTCCACTTGATTTCATCATTCTCCATAACATAGTGTCGATAGATCAGTCCATTTGGCAGCGGTGTACTTGGGGTCAGATCGATGGGGTGCTTGACCTGACAGTGGAGAGGCACCTCAGTGGGTGAGATGAATATGTCCCGGTACTCCTCCATGACCTTGTCCATTTGTTGTTTTCATGTGGAGGGGCCCTATCTGGAGGGTGTGGCCATGATCTTCTTCTTCCCCTGAGGGCGGATCATCAAGAAAACAAACTTCCTGACTTTGGAAATGAGCTTACTACATTGTTTTGCACTAACCAAAGAGATAGCAGTAGGAGGTGGTACCTCTGGTATCCTGTACAAATTATTTCCAAATGTAATAACAACAATGCGAGGCCGAGACTCATACACAACATGTCACTTCCATAAGCATTGTTGACCTAATAATACATCACAAACATCAAGAAGATAAATATCACATAGTACCTCGTCCTGGAAGGGCTTGATGCTCCAGGGAAGGCGGCACTACTTGCTGACGCGGAGATCCCATCCTTAGTGCAGCCACCTGATGGTGTACGGGTGCAGGTGTGCTATGGTCGACAAACCCAACTACTTCACAAACTCTGCTAAAATAGGGTTCTTTTGGCTCCCACTGTCGACAATGAATTGTAGTGGGGAACCCTTTACCCACATCTAGAAGTCACAAAAGATGCTCCTCCTCCTCTGAATATTCTAGTTCTTCCTTCTGGATATTCGTGGTGGCAATAATGGCATTGGGCTCTGCATTGATAATATTATTCCCTATATCATTCCCCTTCTTGAGTTCTGATTCAGTGTCAGAGTATGCATCTGATTCAGAATCCTTTATCATGGCCACGAGTGACTGCTTGGCTCGACACTCACTTGTGTTGTGAGTGGGGCTCTTATGGAGCTCACAGCACTTTCCCACTTTCTTCTTCGGCTTTGTAGTGTTTCTCTTTGCTTACGGCTTCGGAAATTTTTCTTAAGTCTCCATGCCTTGGTTGTGTCCTTGGTTCTGCAGCTTGGGGGCACATTTCCCTTGTTTCTGATTCACAGATCCAAAGTCTCGCTTTTTCTGTTTGAATTTTTGCTCAATTTTGGCAGCATACCAATATGCCGTACCAAGTGAGGAGATGTCGAGGAACTCCATTTCCTCCTGAATGTATCTATGTAGACAACTGTAATACTTCAGTGCCAAATGTTTATTTGAGTCTTTGATACCCAACTTGGTGTGTAGGGTATGGAACAGATTCGTTAGCTCATGCACATCATGATCTCTTTGCTGCCGCAGTGTAGTCCATTGTATGTACTTTTCCTCATATCTCCCCACTTGATAATATTGTCCCTTTATGGCATCTTGGAAATAATTCCAAGTGGGTATGGTTGAGAACAGAGAGGGTTCCTCTTCGTCCTTTCTCTCATAGTAGGTTTCCCGCCAGTCTTTGACATGGGGGGTGCCTTTGAGTACAAGAAAAGTAATATTTTCCTGGTCAAAAAAGTCATGAACCAAGAAATATCCTTCTAATAGATTCAACCATCTATCTATTGTGTCTACATCTATTTGGCCATCAAATATGGGAATGTCTAAGTTTACTTGTACTTTAAAAGGGGTTGCACCTCTAAAGTGGCTGCTAGATGCAGATGCGCCACCAGGGGGAAGTCGTTGAAGGATCTAGACGAAGTTATCCATCATCGCGTTCCTTTGTTTTTCAAGGGCCTCCTCAAGCAACATTTTCATAGGATATTCTGCACCCTCATATTTCTTTTCATCCCCCATGGGTGGCCATCGATATTTACGAGGATGATCTTGCAAAGGTTCAACCAGATCGAGCCCTAACTCTTTCTACCCTACCCTCGTTGGGAACATGCAAAGAAGGATCGAGAAAGACCAAATTGCTCTGACACCACTCATATGGATTTATGAAGGAACACAACATAATACATAAATAACCATAGAAACAAATATGCGGAGGAAATAACACTTCATTTCATTAATCAATAACTGAAACTTGTTTACATACAGAATGGAAATAAACTATCTAGAGTGTTGGTAGCTTATCTCTGAGAAGAGATGTGGAAGCTACATGACTCTGAAATCCCTGTTACAATGAGTCTCTAACACCTATATATTATTGAGAAACAATGAAAACCCTAAACATCCAAAAATCTAACCCTAGGATGTGAAACTCCAAAATGTGGGCCCCGTTGGGTAACTTGGAACATCAATTTCTTGGGGTCGTAACTTTAGCATACTACCTCCATTTGACACGCCTGATACATTGTTAGAAAGATATGTTTAAGGAATACATCCATGAATAGAAAATATTGAGTTTGGAACGGACTAATATTTGCCCCACCATTCGATGCGGAAAAAACAACGTTTAGGGCCTCAAAATGGCTACGAAACTTTAGGACTTGAAAACTGCCCAAAATAGTAAATTGTGCTACAATTAAGGAAATTGGAAAACTGAAAGAAACAATGGTGGGTGTCCAAGAGTAATAGGTGGGTGGCCACCAATATCCTCTTGGATCACTAATCTACCCTCCAACTTAGTAAAATGCATTGAAGGAAAAACATACATAGATGCCTATAACTGCAGTTATTCAGGGAACAATGCATAACTCAACATAACAACATGTTCATCACATTCCATTAAGCAAATGCAATGCAAGAATTATAGTTACAAAGAATTATGTATACAAGAACACTTATCTTGAGGAAAGCTTGTCCCACAACTAGCTATGCCACTGCAACATTCCACCCAACCATAGGATAGTGTGCTCCTTAATCTCAAAGCAACACTACCACCCCGGTGCTGAGCATGATTTCCTACAGAGATAAGGGAACACTAGTAGACTCAGACATAACCAATGATGCAATCAAACTCAGCCAAGCCCAACAAAGTTGGGTTCCACATGCTGCAAGGGAAAACGTCCCATAGATTGGTTTCACAGGCCACTCAGCCAAGCCATCTCATAGTTGGGTTTCACAAACTATTCATAGTCAATCCAACTTTCACCTTAAGGACTAGTCAATCCAATAGATGGGTTTAATAGACTATACACAGTCAATCCATCTCACTGCTGGGTTTATCAGGATACCTAGTGAATCCAACATTCATAGTTGGGTTTAACAGACTGTCCAGCCAAACGTTACTCACAAGGTCAGGTGCAACAGACACAACCAAGCCAACAGATGGGTTTAACAGGATACCATCCAAGCCATCTTTCAAGTTGGGTTTATCAGGATTCTAAGTAAATGGGCAGGAAGAACTACTAATCTAGTGAGCTCATCTATAGAGCTAAGGACACCTTCACAAGATCTATCTGGCCTAGATCCCCCTCTGCCTACACACCCAACGCAAGGAAGTGTCCCCTTCTTTGCTCCACAGTCCCTCAGGCTACACCTTCCCTTCTACTGCTCTTCAGGATGTGCACGGAAGGTTCACCAACCACTCTTATCTTAATGTGAGGTTCCACACTAGGTTTATCAAGCACATTCTACATCTCTCCCATTCCTAAGTCTCGCACATAGTCAAACCCGAACTAGGGTTCACAACACAAAAACCACATGGAGAATCTACATCACAGGCTTACTCTGAACACGAGTAACAGGGTCTCATACGCTCTGTAGGATAACATTGCAACACAGCAAATACCACAATGTCAAGGAAAACCACAGTAGAATAACGTGAAGGATACATACACAGAAAAAGATCTATTGTTATGCCGCCTCCACACGATGATCAGGGAGTGAAAATGGTGAAGGAATGATCGAATGAATGAATGAAAATGAAAAATGAGCTCAATCGTCCTGCAGTTATCAAAATGTGAGAGCGGTAAAACCAGCAGTGAACGCATGGGTCAGACTGACATACGGTTCTGGTGTTTTCTTGTCCCTGCAATCAAAACACGATACTCCAAAACTGGGTGCTCTGCCCCATTCGAAATTTCCCATACGTTTCCCCTTCAAAGCAATAACTACCTCAACCACTTTCTGGTAGAAGAATTGGTCAGGAAGAAAACACAAGAAAGAGGGTAGTTGATAGTTCTGATGGGTTCTCCCCATGACACATGGATTTTCCCTAGATAGGTTCAAGGTTAACATTCCCACCCCCTTATCCTTAGGAAAATCATACCCCCATCTCATTATTTGTTGGATTGACATAGCTAGTTGTGGGTTTTGCTTTAATTTTGCATATTTACATGATGTTTACAAATGTGTTTGACTTAGCACAGAAACCATAGTCATCAACCATGATCGCCTATATCCGAACATCAATCTGTGATAGGACGTTGGCCTTGAGCTCCTTTTCATGATTTCATATAATATTTACATCACATACAATAATGCAACGGGGTCAAAACCGACATGTTACATTCCCCTCCCCCTCCAATAGTACTATCCTCAATGATTTACAGAATTGAACAAAATGCTACATTGGCATCGCCTTAGTGCTCCACAAAATTGAACAAAAATGAATGTGCCAATCGCATGGAATCCTCCAGCTCCCACATAGCCTCTTCAGGACTGTAGTTCTCCCATTGCACCTTTAGATTTCATATGGCTTGATTCCGAAGCATGGTGACCTTCATGTTGAGGATGCGTGTTGGCTCAATTCGGAACTCTCCCTCGGGTTCCACTTAAATCACATCCCGATTTATCACATGGTTAGGATCATGTACATAATTCTTAATCAAAGAAACATCAAAAATGTTATGAGCTGTAGTGCTAGCAGGGAATGCAAGTCTATATGCAACTAGCCCTATTCTTTCAAGCACTTCAAATGACTCACAATATCTAGGTACCAACTTGGTACAACTTCCAAGCTTCAAAGAACTCTTCCTTTCCCTCACTCTGAGGTAAACATGATCCCCAATACTGAACTCTCAGTTCATTCTATGCTTATCAGCATAGCTTTTCTATCTGTCCTAGGATGCTTTCAGATTCTACCTGATCTTTACAACCTCTTGCGTCATTTCTTTGAGCAATTCTGGATCAAGCACAATCCTATTCACTGGATTATCCCAAGTCACTGGTGTCCTAAACCTTCTGCCATACAAAGCTTCATACGGAATCATCCCCAAGGATTGTTTTTGTCCATTATTATAAGCAAACTATAACAAGTGTAAATAATCTTCCCACTTGGTTGGTTTGTCCATCACATACATCCGAAGCATTTCTTCAAGCACTTGGTTAACTCTCTTTGTCTAACCATCAGTATGAGGATGGTATGCGGTGTTGATGTTTAGATTTGTACCCAAGTCTGCAAACAAACCCTTCCAAAAATTGGAAGTGAACTTGACATCTCTGTCAGAGACTATTGCCTTAGGTAATCCATGCAATTTGAAAATATCCTTCATGAATATCTTTGCAATGTCATAAGTTTTATACGTAGACTTAACTGGCATAAAATGTGCTAC
Source organism: Pseudotsuga menziesii (assembly GCA_001517045.1). Classification (NCBI taxonomy): domain Eukaryota; kingdom Viridiplantae; phylum Streptophyta; class Pinopsida; order Pinales; family Pinaceae; genus Pseudotsuga; species Pseudotsuga menziesii. The sequence goes on along the minus strand of LPNX010057815.1, from coordinate 146,528 downwards.
CTTTGTCAACTTTTCCACCACAACCATGATCGAATCATGTTGTCTCCAAGTCATTGGCAATCCTATAATAAAATCCATGGAAATAACTTCCCATTTCCATTCTAGAACTGGCAAAGACTGAAACAAACCCGTAGGGTGTTTATGCTCAACCTTTACATGTTGACATTTCATGCACCTTGAAATATACTCATCCTTGTCCCTTTTCATCCTTGGACAAAAAAACTACTTTCTGGATGTAGCAATTTTCTTATGATATCCTAGGTGACAAGAATACGGAGCTTGATGGATCTCATCCATAACAACTCTCCTCATATCTGCTACATTTAGAATATAAACCTTGCATTTATAAGTAAGAGGCCCATCTTATTCCAATTTATATCCCACATACCTCTTTTCAAGACTTTGTTGCTGCAATTTGTCATGGACCTGCACATAAAATTCATCTCTAGCAGTATGATTAACAATCTGCTGCCTCAAATCTGATTGACAAATACTAAGAGATCCCACATGCATTTCCTGCACCTTCCTACTAAGTGCATCAACTACCTTATTCTCTTTTCCTTTTATGTGCTTTATTTCAAAATCAAACTCACATAAAAACTCCAGCCATCTAGCTTTCCTAGCATTTAGAGTAGGCTGATCGAACAAATACTTCAAACCGCAATGGTCTATCCTTAACTCGAATCTTCTTCCCATCAAGTAATGCCTCCACATATTGAGAGCATGTACTATGTCTGCAAGTTCCAGATCGTGAGTAGCATAGTTCTTGTCGTGCCCCTTTAACTTTCTTGACTCATAACTTACAACGTGGTTGTATTTCATAAGGACTCCTCAAAGCCCTTATCCGCATGCATCGATACACACCGCAAAATCTTTCTCTGAGTCTGCAACCTTCAATACTGGTGCACTGGTAAGAAGATTCTTCAACTGCTGGAAGCTTTATTCACACCTCGAGGTCCATTCAAACTTTATCCCCTTCTTTTGCAAAGAAATGATGGCATGTGCAACTTTGGAGAATCCCTCAATGAATATCCTATAATATCCTGCAATTCCCATAAAAGATCTCGCATCTGTCACATTCCTTGGAGTAGGCCAATTCATAATGGATTCAATCTTTTCAGGGTCCACAGATATACCCTCTTCTGAGATAATGTGATCCAAATGTTGAATTCTACCTCTATAGAAGTCACACTTGCTCAACTTTGAATACAATTGATGCTCCCTGAGCAATTGCAATGTCAATCTCAAATTCTCTTCGTGCTCTTCCTCATTCTCAAAATAAACAAGAATGTCATGAAGGAAAACAAGAACAAATTTTTCCAAATACCTGCTGAAGACACTGTTCATAAGGCACATAAATGTAGCTGGTGCATTTTTGAAACCAAATGGTACCACTACAAACTCATAATTCCCATACCTTTTTCTGAAGACTATGTTATGAATGTCTTCATCCTTGATTCTTACCTGATGGTAGCCAGACCTCAATTCAATCTTGGAAAATACCTTTGCTCCTCTCATTTGATCAAAGAGATCATCAATCCTAAGAAAAATATATTTATTCTTAACTGTAAACTTGTTCAACTGTCTGTAATCAATACACAACCTGATTGTACCATCTTTCATCTTTACAAACAGAACTGGTGCCCCCCAAGGAGACACACTGGGTTCGATATACTTCTTCTCCAACAACTCTTGCAACTACATCTTCATATATAACATTCCTGTCATGCTCATTCTGTAGGGTGTCTTGGACACTCGTGCTGCTCCCGGAACAAGTCCAATTGTGAAGTCAATGTCCCTCTTTGGAGCAAGCTATAGAATCTCATAAGGAAACAAATCCCCGAATTCCTGCAACACCTGAAAGTGCTCCAACCTAGGAGTTTCAATCTTTGGTGCCTCCAAAATATGTGCTGCATATAACTAGAAACCTTTCTTACAGAACTTCTTCAACTGCATTGCTGAAGCCTGGCTCATGAAAATCACCTTTGGAATGCCTTTAACAATCCTTGAGTTTTCTTCTTCATCCAAGCACTCAAAAGGCTTATTATAACATTCAAGTTTTACTTTGTGAGATTCTGACCAATCCATTCTAATGAGAACATCATAGGAACCATGTGGTAGAACATTCATGTCTACACAAGTGATCAATCCATTCATACTCAATTGACATTTCTCTATCACTTCACTAACCTTTCTCTTAGTTCTAATGGCTAACTGAACTAACCAAGATTTGTTATGCTTTACTTTCTTAAAGGCACAAATATCCACTACTCTATGAGTAATGTAATCGTGAGTAGAAACAGGGTCAATCAAGATAGAAATAGATTGATCAACAATATTACCTGCAATTTCAACCATAGTGGACTGGTGGTTTGCTTGGTGGTCCTCCAGTGCTGCATAATTTCTAGGGACGTGCCCTTGCTACTTGACCCACTGTTTTTGGTTCTTGAATGTTGTAGGCTGGCCTTGCACTCTTCGCGAGTGGACAATTCCGGCGCATGTGGGGTCATCCACATCTCCAACATTGGAAAGGTTCTATGTTCCACTGTGGATTTCTTGGTTTATCTCCCATCACTCTGGCTGGCTGCTTCTCATCTTGTGATGGTTGCTCATACTGATTCCTAAAGCTAGAAGGTTTGAAACCTTTCTTTATTTGGTCAAACTTCTCATTCTTCTTGTCCTTCCATGTCTTATGGTAAATAGGTTTCCCCTTGATTTTCTCATAGCAATACTTATCCTTCCTAATCGCTTCTTCAAGAGTTCTAGGCTCATAAAACTCAATTTTGTCTTTGTAAGAATGAGGCAATCCACTCAAGAAACGCTGAATTTTCACTTGTTCATCTTTGATGTACCTGACATATCTCAACATTTCTAGGAACTTGTTCACATACTCTTCCATGGTCTATTTTCCTAGTCTCAGTTCATGGAATTCTTTGATCTTGTCATCAGAGTACCTATCAGAGAGGTGTTTTCGCTCGAAATAATTCTGGATCTGTTTCCACTTAATTCTCCTTTCATTGATATTCCTTATTTGCTTGAAGTTCTCCCACCAAATGGATGCCCTTCCATTTAGATTGAATATGGAAACCCTTGCTTTCATGTTTTCTGAATAATCCTGAACTTGGAAGTACTTCTTTATCCCAAGAATCCAAGGTTCAGCCTCTTCTCCAATCTTTACCTCCCCATCAAACGTAGGAGATTTAGCCTTCTTTCATCCTGAGTGCAATCCCTATGGGGTGTCTTTCTCTTTTCCTTGCGAGAAGAAGAGATTGAATCCCCATTGTAATCCTCTGAGTTAGATGACCTACTATAAGTCCTTCTTCTTCTCCTGGTACTACTCTTACTACCTTCAGGTTTCACTGTACCATGCCCAAAGTCTATTTTTCTTTGCAAGACTGTCAAACTCTACAACATAACAGTATTTGAACTAATGCTGCTCTTCCTAGGATTTAATCAATATTCTTATCGTGGTTACAATATCTAGCAGTGTCTCTTGGAATCTCCTTCCATTAGACTCTATGTCATCATTTCCAACTTGGACATTTTCCCCCATGGCATCTTGCGCACGCTGGTAGGAATCCCGAGGATCATATCCATCATGGGTTCTCATGGATGAACGACAACTTAATTTTCCAAAATGTACTATGACTCTGCAAAATGTGTTACCAACAACATTTGTCAGATACACAGTAATTCAAAATCAAAACCATTTACTTACTGTCACTTGACCTATCTAGGTCCAATGCTGTAACCGACACCTTTGGTTAATTGATTCCCATCCCATCCAAGTCCAATGCTGCAACCCATAGCTCTGATATGACACTGTCACGTACCCATGCCCAAATGTTTTGTAGAATTAAAAATTTCATCGAGAACCTTCACTATTCATCGAACATAGGGCATGGTCGTGAAGCACATCTTGACATTTCCAACACTGTCACGCTCCCTCCCGTCTTCCATGTATCAATCCAATGATATTCAAGGAAGGATATCAGAGGAGATTGAATGGTGGAGAGAAACATGACAGAAATAAATGATCACTGGTAATCCTGTATATAGAACTAAATCGATGGATCAGAAATCACCCGCAAAAATCAACGGTGCAGAAAGCCCAAGTTGCGTGGTCGAAAGTTATAAAAATATTGCAATAACACTTTCCGCAACCCACACCCCGCATCCCGCATCAGAAACAGATCAACGATGGAGAATCATCCCACGAAGATCGATGGTGCGAAAAACTTAACTTGCGGGATTGGGAATATGGAAATTGAAACACCACGATACCACATCCTGCAAGTTGTGAAAAGAAAGTCTGCGGAAACCAAAAATCTGTGAAATGACGTTCCACATCCCTCATCCCGCATCCCACAAAATCCTTAATCCCACAAACTGCACAAATGAGGATTTCTATCAAAACCCCCAACTTTTCAGCTGAATTCTTGGATTGATCAGATCATCGAGGCCATTACCAAACTCGCCAATCTACCCTGCAACTTAGTAAAATGCATTGAAATAAAAACATACATAGATGCCTTTAATTGTAATTATTCAGGGAACAATGCATAACTCAACATAGCAACATGTTCATCACATTTCATCAAGAAAATATAATGCAAGAATTACAGTTACAGAGAATTATGTAGACAAGAACACTTATCTTGAAGAAAGCTTGTCCCGCAACCACCTATGTCGCTACAACGTTCCACCCAACCACGGACCAGTGTGCTCCTTAATCTCTCAGCAACACTGCCACCCCTGAGCTGGGCATGATTTCCTATAGGGATAAGGGAACACTAACAGACTCATACATAGCCAAGGATGCAATCAAACTCAGCCAAACCAACAAAGTTGGGTTTCACAGGCTACAAGGGAAAACATCCCAAATATTGGTTTCACAGGCCACTCAGTCAAGCCATCTCATAGCTGGCTTTCACAGACTATTCACAGTCAATCCAACTTTCACCTTAAGGACCAACCAAGCCAACAGATGGGTTTGAAAGACTGTAGACAATCAAGCCATATCACTATTGGGTTTATGAGGATACCGCTAATCCAACATTCATAGTTGGGTTTACCAGACTGTTCAGCCAAAGGTTGCTCATAAGGTCAGGTGCAACAGACACAGCCAAGCAAACAGATGGGTTTACCAGGCTACCATCCAAGCCATCTTTCGAGTTGGGTTTATCAGGCTTCTAAGGAAATGGGAAGGAAGAACTACTAAGCTAGTGAGATCATCTACAGAGCTAAGAACACCTTCACAAGAACTATCTGGCCTAGATCCCCCTCCGCCTACACACCCAACACAATGAAGTGTCCCCTTCTGTGCTCGACAGTCCCTTAGGCTACACCTTCCCTTCTAGTTCTCTTCAGGATGTGCATGGCAGCTTCACCATCCACTCTTATCATACTGTGAAGTTCTACACCAGGTTTATCAAGCGCATTCTACGTCTCTCACATTCTTAAGTCTCGCACAAATTCAGATCTGAACCAAGCTTCACAACACAACAACCATAGGGAGACTCTACATCATAGGATTACTCTGAACACGAGTAACAAAGTCTCATACGCTTTGTAGTTTAGGATAACGCTACAATGCAAAAAATACCACAATGTCAAGGAAAACCACACTCGCAGAACGCGAAGGATACATACATAGAAAAATCTTTGTTGTTGTACCACCGCCACATGATGCCCAGGGAGTGACGGTCGTGAATGAATGATCGAATGAATGAATGAAAATGAAAAATGATCCCAATCGTCCCGCAGCTCTCAAAATGTGAGAGTAGGAAAAGCATGCACGAACGTATGGGTCAAACTGACATATGGTTCTGGTGTTTTCTTGTCCCTGCAAGCAAAACACGACACTCTAGAATTGGGTTCTCTACCCCATTCAAAATTATCCATAATCTTCCCCTTCCAAGCAATAACTACCTCAGCCACTTTCTGGTAGAATAAATGGTCAGGAAGAAAAGACAAGAAAGAGGGTAGTTGATAGTTATGATGGGTTCTCCCCATGACACATGGATTTTCCCCAAATAGGTTCAAGGTTAACATTCCACCCCCTTATCCTCAGGAAAATCATGCCCCCATATCATTATTCATTGCATTGATATAGCTGGCTGTGGGTTTTTCATTAATTTCGAATATTTACATGATGTTTACAAATGTGATTGACTTAGCAGAGAAACCATTGGGATCAACCATGATCGCCTATATGCGGACATCAATCAGTGACAGGGCCTTGTCCTTGAGCTCCTTGTCATGATTTCATATAATATTTTCATCACCTACATTAATGCAATCATGTCAAAACCGGGGTGTTACAATAAAGGCCACCACGTGGTACTTTAATTGCCAAGTTATTGATTCTACCTTTTTAGCCAAAAATCCATAGTTCCCAATCCTTGAATATTTTTCTTACCATCACCTTACTTAAGAGTGTTTTAACTTATGCTTAAACCAGGCGCCTAGTAGTGGTTTATATTTTTTGTAGATAGGGCCCCTTGCATGTTTAGGCTTAGAAGTTCTGGAGATGGACATTAGTAAGGAGAGATCCTTTCTTAGATCACCTGCAAGAAGTAAATGTTTTATGCATTATATTTTAAGGAGAAGTAACACCATGCATATTTCTTCCTAACATCATTTATTCTGGTTAACATTTATCAAAATTAAAAATAACCAGTAATTACATCAACGCTAAATGTCATAAGGGAATTTGATGTTTTTGATGACAAGTAAAAGAGTATTTCTTTACAATTATAAGTCGCATTACCTAAGGCATTAGATTTAATGGAAAAAGAACTTAGCACAAGTAAGAATAAGTTGCATCATTTTACTTTACATTTTATAAATAGAGCTCCATTTAATTTTTTTTATTTACGAGTTTTGGTGTTGTTACATTGTATGAGAGAGAGTGAGATAGA
>LPNX010057815.1:112877-139533 GCA_001517045.1 Pseudotsuga menziesii | reverse complement strand
ACACAGAGAAAGAGAGAGAGAGAGATTGGAGGTTGGGGGTTTAGAGAGCGAGAGAGATCATGGAGCATGGAGGATTCACCTTGTTGTGCAATATCTTATCATGTTCATTACTAAAGAGGGGTTTTTAATTGTGAAAAATAAGGTCAATATATTGTAGGTATTGAGGGGCGAGGAATAGGCTATGGGGGGTTTATAAGTATTAGGGGGATATAAAAATGTGTTTCTAGTAAAATCAATGAATATATTGTAAAATTAGGAGTTTTTTAATTGGAAATATTTATTGGGAGGTGGATCAACAAATGAATTTTCTAAGTAATTATCAATATCTTGTGAAATTAGGCATATTCTTTACTATCCCATGAATGAAGGAGTCATGGCATAGTTTCACTAAGTGAAGACCTCATGTCATGGAAGTGGTTAATGGTAGGAGTAGGTAAGAGAATAGTAGAAGAGAATGAGTGGATAGGGACATGGTTAGTTGTAGGGCACACATAGGGAAATACAGAGGGGGAATAAGGGTAGTAGGGTCAATATTTAGGGTTTTTGGTTAGAGAGAGAGAGAGAGAGAGAGAGAGAGAGAGAGAGATCGAGGGTTGGTGGTTAGTGGTATGAGTAGTTTAGAGACTAGGAAACAAAGAGTGTCTGGGTGGTTACATATAATGACGGAGTATGGTAAGTGGGAGGTGGTTAGAGGTAAGAGAGAGATAAAGATTTCTTTTGGGTTAGGGATATGATGATGAGGAGTAGGGGTTTGGGTGGAGAGGTAAATATAGATATATTATGAGTTAGTNAGAGGTAAATATAGATATATTATGAGTTAGTGGTTGAGAGAGAGAGAGAGAGAGAGAGAGAGAGAGATTGGGGGTTACGACCTTAGAGAGGTAGAGAAATTGGGGGTTAGGGGATGAGAGAGAGAGAGAGAGAGAGGTGGTGAGTGGTAAGAGTAGGTGACAGACCCATAAAAAGAGAGATTGTGTGGCTAAGGGTGGGGGCAGGAGAGTAGGGGAATAGGAATATAGAGAGAGTGTGAGGAATGGGTAGATGGCTAGTAGTATGGGAAAACAAGAGATATAGAGAGTGGGTGTACTCGCAGGAAGGTGGAGATTAAGTGTTGTGAGGGAGGCTTATATATAGAGCAAGAGATTAGGGTAAGGGTTTCAGAGAGAGAGAGAGAGAGAGAGAGAGATGGTGGTTAACGACGATTCTAGGAAATAAATAAGGAGAGAGAGTGGGAGTGGGTGGTTAAGGGTGAGGGGGACTAGAGGAAAGAGAGATATAAAGAGAGAGAGGAGGATGGGGAGGTGGTTAGTCATAGGGAAGAGAAAGATAGAGTGGGGGGTAGGCGTAGGAGGGTGAATACTGGGGGTTTTGGGGGGAGAGAGAGATAGGTGGCTAGTGGTAAGATTACGTGAGAGACTGATAGAAAGAGATAGTGTGGGTGGTTAAGAGTGGGGTGGGGGGAGTAGAAGAAAAGGGATAGAGAGAGTGAGAGGAATGGGTAGAATGTTTGTGGTAGGGGAGAGTGAGATATATAGAGACGGTGGGTAGGGGTAGGAGAGTGGAGAGTGGTTGATAGGGGAGGGGTAAATATATATATGGAGAAAGAGAGAGAGAGAGAGAGGTGGTGGTTAGTGGTAGGATTAGGTGACTAACAGAGAGAGAGAGAGAGAGAGAGAGAGAGGTGGTGGTTAGTGGTAGGATTAGGTGACTAAAAGAGAGAGAGTGTGTGAGTGGTTCTTTAAGGGTAGGGGCATAGGGGAAGACATATAGAGAGAGAGGAGGAGGAGGATGGAGTGGTGGTTAGTGGTAGGGAAGAGAGAGATAAAGTGGGGGGTGAGGGTAGGAGGGTGAATGCTGGGGGTTTGGGGAGAGCGAGAGAGAGAGATCATGGTTAATGGTAGGGATGAGGGTGATTAGGAGAAAAAGTGGGGGTTTAGAGTTATAGGGAATGTAGTGTTAGGGATTAGGGGGATAGAGAGAAAGGTGATCAAGGGGACAAGTAGAGAGGGATGGTAAAAGAAGTATAAAAATGAATGGTGTAGGATTTAGGATAACATAGAGGGTATATAGAGAGATGTGGGGGGTTATTATTTATGGTATAGGAAGAATGGGGGTTTGAGAGAGAGGGGGGGTGGAATTATTAAGACTGAGGGAAGGGGATTATATAGAGAAAGGGAGAGATAAGTAGAATGGGGGAGAAACAATTAAATTATAATAATGAGAACATTAGTGTATGAGTACTACTAATGTGTGTGCTACCAAAACGTGCGCACACTATTAACATGCATGTGTGTTTAATACATATGCCTAATAACGTGCAAACACTTTTAATGCATGGGCGTACTTGAATTTAAATTTATTTTGGTGCACTTTCCTTTCCCATTTTCGTTTATAATGAGTTGGCAGGTTTGGTTCTAGGTTGGGACTTCCAAACCTGATGGCCTCGATTGCATTATACAAAAACACACCATGTTCTGCAACTTCATATTCTTTTACCTTGATTCTGTATATGCTCCACATGTCCACTACTAATGAAACTACACACATTTATAGAACTCTCTCTGCAAATTCCAAATATCTATTTTTGAATAAAATTGTTAGAGTTTTCTATTTTTTTATTCATTTTTATTTGCACTCATCTCACATTTATGTAAAACATAGGTCATGTATTTTGGCTATAACTTTTAATTGGCTACCCACACACGTACAGTAGAAGATATAGGAACTAAAGAAATAGATTGATTATGTTAATACCATGATAACAGGGCCTAACACTAGACTTTTTCATTTTAGGTATTTATTGACCTTTTTAATTTAAAAAAATATATATAATTAACTAGGAAAAATCTGTAAAAAATAATGTTGCATTATAATTTTTGTTATCTACAAGTCTACATAATATTTTTCACAACTTAGAACAATTTACATGCCAAACACCAGAACATATGGATTATGTTTTAGAAAAAAAATAACATACCAATCTTTTTATGCCATGTTCTAAAAAGTTGTCTAAATACTTATAAAAATTCATTTTAATGATCATATTTTTTTTGGAAGCCCATTGCAGCTATTGCATCATCAACTTGGAAGATATTTTAAAGAAAAATAAAATGGATTAATTTTATTTTAACAAGTTTAATGACATTAATTAGTTTAATAACATTAATTTGATAAGATTATAAGTAATATCAGTAAAATCTTTAAAAGGCAATGTTGTAAATCAAGAGACCGTGTCAAAGTTGGTGCTGTGATCACGATCATTTATGTGAATACCTTCACTCAATCTTATTGAGGAAGTTTGCAGAGTTTTTTTTTTTAAATAAACGATGACACTTGTACACAGGATTGAAATGAATCTTAAATGCAATTTAACCTCAAAATTTGAACGAGCCACACGCTAGTTTGAGATTGGATTATGATGGATAACTTGGTTGAAATAAAAAGTGTAGTTTAATTTGTGTATGTAATTGTTTTAAAAAGTCTATTGTAACTAATGTATCATAAGTATATTACCTTGCACTAGGCTCTAAAGAAAAGTAAAATTGATTAATTTTATTTTAACAAGTTTATAACGTTAATTTAATAAAATTATATTAATATAAAAAAAATTATATAAAAAAATTTGTAAATTAAAAAACAATGTCAAAGTACAATACATATTCAAAACTAATGTGAATATAATCTAAAAATAAATAATAATAAAACATCATAATACAACAAATAATTATGTATATCAAAAGCACCATATGGCTTCAATTAGCTTTCACTCATTTGCCATTATCCATTTTGAAGGGCATTTGATTGATTTATTGAAAGTAATTGGAAAAGTTTTTATTTTTTTTATAAGAAATATCACGTGTATGGCGATTTCATTTGTTATAATTCTTATTATGCACGATTTCTGGATATCTCTTCTACCAAACATGTGCTAAGGTAGATATGGGCAAATTGATACACATTAACATGTGGTAAGGTAGATATGGTAAGGTAGATATGGGCCAATTGATACACATCTTTTTGTTATGACTTACATTTCTTGCATCCACTAGTGTATCTGATAGAGTTTGATATAAGAAAATTAATGGTTACTTCCTGAGTGTGTATGATTGCCGCATGATTTACTTGGGATCAAACGTAGAATGATTTCCAAGTGAGAAGACTGAGTGTATCAAGGTAGTACCCAAATTCAAGCCAGCACGATGAGGTAATTCTACAATCGTATACTTAACTTTGAATTTGATCATCAAACTTTTGGAAATAGAAAATGTTTAATTGAGTATCAAAATCTAGTTTTTTTATTTGTTCCTTGAAATTGCTCTAATTCCCCTATACCTAGCACAATAGCATAATTCAGTTTTTTTGCGTAGGAAAATTTGGAACAAATTTGAATTGGTGGAATATTCGATCTATGTGTAATAAGGGGGCTAATTTTGAAAATTAATTTTTAAAAGCCACATTTTAATTATTAAAACACTATAAAATAAATTCCTCTCAATTTCATACTTTGTAATTCAATTTAATATACTTTGTAATTCAATTTAATAGAAATAAAAATATGCCAAAGAAATAAATATGCAAATATAATAGCAACACCAGATTTATTGGTTACCAAAACCATGTGTCCAAATCCACTTACATTGTTGCTCATTCTTGCTCACTGGATAGTCAAAGTTAACCATAACACAATTTAAACATTAATTAATTAATTCCAATGTAAATAGTGGTAAATATTATTTGTACTTTCTTCTTAAAATAATTAATAACTCAGAGTTTTCTCTAATATATTATGGGCATTATCTTTTCGTTTCTTTAAAGAGTAATTTTGGTTATAAAAAATATGTTTAAAAAATGATTTTTTTTAAGTTGAAAATTTAATGGATGATATTTAATATTTGATTAAAAATATTGTATATGCTTAACTATATATAAATGTTATATATACAGTTGTATATTTAATTTAAAATATTATATATAAGAAGTCTACTTCCGTATTTTATTTGTATTGGATTTTTTCATTAAGTATTTTTCCCTATCTAATAGTATTCATATGCGTATTCATACTTGAATTATACTACTATGGTCAAAAATGATTTTCCTTTTGCACCTTGAACCAACCTTATATAGTTTGGAATTTAAAACATATTTCTGATTAGTTAAACACCATACATTTTCAATCATTCATTTTATAGATTAAACAACTTCACCATCCCATGATTTTCATTCAATATCCACTTAATATCCCAAAAGTAGTGAAAATACAAAACTAGGAAGAGGAGAATAGATAAACAGAGTTCAAAACTTATATATTCAATTCATATTAAATCAGTCCTAATTCGGATGTTTAGTCCTGCCTTTCAGGCTTGCAGGGACTCTATGAATCGAATTGCAGCCTTAATTTGCATAAACATTTATGCATTTATTTTCCTAAGTTTTCAAGTCACCGTTTTGTTGACCAATGATCAATTTTTCAATCATGGATCAATTCTTAGACATAGAGAAACCAATTTGATCAAGATACACAAGGATGTATCAATTTCTACCTCTAAAACTGCTAACAACTCTAGTGATTTGCTTCAAAATATTAATTATAAGTTAAGTGGGAGATACAATTATGTATTCTTTGAACTAATTATCTTGGACTGAATTTAATGCATAGAATTAACAGGGTGACCTTAACAGCAAAACTAACCCATAATTGATCATGAGGATGTTAGAAGATGAAACTATGCCCATAGTCCATAATGGTTTGTTTCGGAAGACACTTCCTTTGGAATTTGTCAAAACTTTTACTCTCTAAAAATACTATTTCTATAATTACCTAGTGCAAGATGAAAGTAAATTACATACAATGGCTATGCAAATTGTTAATACATGAATGAAAGGTGTGATATAATGGTGATAGATCTAAGCCAAAACAATCCACTACATATTTTCTAAACACTCCACTAGATATGGTCTTGACTTATGAGACACCCATGTTGGTTGACTAGGATGCTCTTTAAAGATAAACTTAAAAAAATGCATATTCATCCCCATATTAGAGAAACCCTAATGATCACTTTATCTATAATTGTGTAAACAAAGTCATAGATTCCATGTGCAATGCAAACACTATTATTACTATCAAGATGCAACACAAAAACAATGTATGCTTCTCAGACTTACCCCTTTCACTATTATTTTCCAAAAAAATGAGAAAAAGTCGAGAAAATCGAAAGTTAGCACCTAGATATGGACTTGAAATTGTAGAAACCTATCTTAGATGGATTAAGGGTTGCATTTTTTTATTGTTCTTGTTCATATAACTGAATTCTAAAGTTATAAGTATACTATATGACCCCTTCACTGTTTTTAATAGTATATAGTTCATTTACTACTAAAAATATATTTGTGTAGCTCCATAAGGTTACCGAGTATATTGTAGATGACTTCTCATAAGGGGGAACATACCCAAAATTAAATAGGAGCCTCATGAAATAAGAACTACTCATTTATTCTACTGGAATACATGCCTAGAAGTGTATCATGTGCCCATGTTATTGTAGCTTGATGATGATATGCATAGGACTTACATCATGTTGGTTTGACTGTAAAGGGCCTATTATTTATGCACATACCTGAAAAATAGAGGTTTAACATTATTGTATAAGTGACTACTAAACTGCTCAGAACTCAACTTTGATGCCCATTTGTTGCTTCAAGAATTAGGCCCAAAACTATTACACTATATCTTCCGACCATAACCTCCTAGCCTTGTTCAAGGGCTTAAGAGTGCTGAGTACATCACATATTTTTAAATGCAATATGTTTTCCTTCTCATGGTATTTTAATATAACCATTACATGAATCAGAACTTTGGGTTTCCCATTGAATTCCCAGCAGCTTGAAATATTGATTCGAAGTTGGATTTATTCTCCAAATATCAATTAGTTATAGGTCATTGAGGCAAACAGTTAATCAATATTTATTTTAGTGATGATTCCTAACAATTCTAACATTGCACAATACAAAAGTAAGAATTAATTTATAGTTAAAAAATATTTATAAAATGAAGAAATCATAACCGAAAATTCACAAATCTACCCAATTGGGTTGAATAGTGATGTTGATACATGGTTTTTGAATATAAAATTTCATATCCCGAGGGAGAAAAAATAACATGAACTAAGGAATTTCCTCCAAACCCTTATCATAAAACAAAAATCACAATCATAAATCAAAAGAATATAAAAATGTAACTTGCATTTTGATGGAGTGATTTCTTGAATGGATGAAAAAAAAGAGAAAAGAAAAGAGAATAAATGCAGGGAATTTCAGGGGTCGTAAATTTTGAATCAGTTATCCATTTGGGATCAAATTTAACAGGAAGTTGTGTTTTGAAGTGTTCAATGTCGTGGTTGATAAGATGCTCTCGATCAAAGTTTTTTATGACACTTTTTTAAGTCCAACTTCCTTCACATAAGGCCTCAAACTGAGGTATTAGTGTGTTACAAGATTTTTTTTAATTGCAATTAACAAGTATCTCTCAGTTTAAAAATATAATTAGAAAAACGAATTGACAACTATTTTCTCTCTAGTTAGCTTATAGTTAGTGTTCAATTTCGTATCCATGCGAGAATTTTCTAAAATTAGCAATTTTCAAAAATCTCAAATAATAATGATAACTTGGTTGGACATTCATTGTAATAGTTAGGATGGAGAGTGAATAAAAATACAGTTATTTTTTCCACTCTCATGTGTTTACAATCTTGTGAATTGAATCAAATATTATTGGTTACATCATCTGGTATCATAGCAGGAAGATGATTGGGAGAGGAAGAGGAAGAGCAGGTGTTTCTCAAATGCGTAATGATATGAAAAACGAACAAAGGAAAGTAGGAAATATTAGAGACACATTGGATAATCAAAGGAAAATATAAACAGAATCATATGATGAGGAGACAAACACTACAAAAAAATTGACTTTTACGGGCGGTTTTCTTCCGCCTCCAAAAGTCACTTTTGGGGGCGGTTTTGAATTTGGAGGCGGTCTTTACAAAACCTCTCCTAATAGAACCGATGATAAAATTTTGAATTTTATGGGCGGTTTTGGAAGAGATCGAAACCTCCCCTAAAAGTGACTTTTGGGGATGATTCTAAATGCCCCCCCCCCCCAAAAAAAAAAATTGAATTTGAGGACGTTTCTAAACACCCCCCCCAAAAAAAATAAAATTTTGGGGGCGGTTCTAACCCACCCCGCCCCCTAAACTCACTTTAAAAATTTGCGGGGGGGTGCTGGGTTCTACCCCCACCCCCCCAAGTGACCTTTAAGGGAGGTTATAAACCCCCCTCATAGGTACCTACGAGGGCGGTTCAAAACCCCCCTTAAAAGTCTTTATTACAAATATTTGGGGGTGGTTTTAAACCCCCCGCATAGGTACCTATGGAGAAGGTTCAAAACCCCCCCTAAAACTCTTTACAAACCTTTGGGGCCAGTTATAAACCACCCTCGTAGGTACCTATAGAGGCAATTCGAACCCCCCCCTAAAAATCTTTACAAACCTTTGGTGGAGGTTATAAAACCCCCTTATATGTACCTACAGAGGATGTTCGAAACCCCACCCTAAACTATTTACAAACCTTTGGGGGAGGTTATGAACCGCCCTCATATAAAATTACAGGGGGCGCTTGAATCCCCCTCTTTGTAACATACAAGGGGATTTTTGAACCCCCTCGTAGTGACATATAAAGTTAGTTTATAACCCCCCTTGTAGCCATAGTAAATCATAGTAAAATATATTTTATTTATAACATCAATATTTCAATATCGTTAGGGCACGAAGGAATTGAACCTTCAACCTCCTACTTATAAAGAAGGCACTCTCCCATTGAGCTAAAACCCTTTAAGAATTGGGGAAAGGGGCAATATTAACACCAAGATTGCATCATTTGTAATTCTAAGAAAAGACTAATAATCCCAAAATCATCTCTGACTTGAGTGACCTAATAATATAGTATTAATGGCTATGGAGTTATTTATATATATGCTAACCAATTCAATCCATATGCTAACCACTTCAAATCGTATGGCTCTGACCTTCTTTAGATATATTCTAATCACTTCAAATCCTATTATGTAATCAAGATATTGCAGATGTATGTTGGGAAATTCACATTTAGATGCTGAAACATATAATTATCCATTGAGTTGATCTCAAGCTGGCATTTAGAAAGAAAAATATTATGACACCCAAGAAGACACTCAGTTTGCTTGATTATAATCATGCCATTGTACAACACACAAAGTAACAACAAATGAATGTCTTTTGGAGCCTTGTATATTTGAATCTTATGTTGTTTTGTATAGAATTTTACCTTTTGTGTAGCGGGCTTAAGATGGGAAGAATAGGGGGACTAGTGCAATCATCTATGGTTATTTTATCGCTGCAATTATCTATTGTATAAGATTTTTTTTTCACAAATATATCAATACATTAATCTTGTTTGTCATTATTTCTATGCTACTGTGATTTGTTGCTAGGAAGATGGTTGATCCTTATTTCAATGATGAAACCCAATAAGAAATTGATTACTAAAACTCTTGTCTAATATTATTTCACTATCTTTCTTTAACATGACTAGCAGTGCTCCATTTCTTAAGATAATAAGGGTTTACTGTATATATGAATTGGACTCCTGTATATACTATGTACCAAGGAGGAAAATAGGTATTAGAAGGAATGCTCAAGAAAACTATAAAGGTCAAGAAGCTTCCCTAAAGGAAAAGTATTTATTCCATGACATATAAGTACAAATATGCCATTAATCCTTTGGATAAACTTGTGTAGGTTGAATGTGTCTATTGGGATATTGGAAGACTGGATGATGATGACTAGATTTCAAACTGTTGCTGAAATCCACTATACTACTACTATCAAATTGTTGGATGGAAATATGTATGTTCTTTTCATTTCCATTGTGATTTTTTTTCTAACAGTATCTGTACAGAGAAGTTGTACATGTATGAAGGAATTTTTCTTAAAAATATAAGTTCATTTTGCAATATTTTATTTTATTTTATTATAACAAGGTTTTTGTTTCCATTCTTGGTCCCTTGGACACAGTTGAACTAACGAAGAAACCGAAACAGAATTCCAAACACTATGTTTCTCCTTCAACAACCCTCATTGCAAGTAGGGAAAAACCCATATTTGAAATCAGGGCTTACCAGTTGGGGTCACGAGTCCACTGAAGCCAACCATCATAATCCTTTCCACTGAAGATTGGAGCTATCAATAGTTCCTGCAAAAAGCACATTGTCAAGTGTTAGAGTAACACTCATCATTCTAAGCTTAAACCCTAACCATATAAGTAACTTAGCAAAGAGTTTTCATAATGAAGAGTTGAGTTTGTCTTTACCTACAATAAGAAGAGATTTTCGAGAAACGAAGAAGCTATCACCAGCTTTATCAATTTACAGAGAGGAGTATTCAAACCCCTATGCCGACCTAGAGTGGAGACAATGTCAACGAGCTTAAGCTTCACAAAGCCATGACGAGCCACGAGAAGAACAGAACTGAAACTATGGACAAGTCGAGAGCCAAACATATAAACAAATAACCACTCGTGCAGCAAGACTCACAACCACGAAGTTCTAGAACCTAATATTGAGTAATGAAACCTCACAACAACAAACACAAGCCATGGAGTAAGCAAGGAGAGGAACAGCCTCTCATGGCCATCAAGAAAAAAATACACAAAGTAGCCCACAGGCCAGCGAAACCCTTGGAGTAAAAATGATAGGTGAATAGGGTTTTCCAGCATTTTAAGTCACTAATGCATGGACAAGAGCATACCACGTGCCCTCCAAATCTTTTAACCACGCATGGGTCTAGTCTATAGTCAATATGCGTTCCAATTATTCATTTTGTTATTGCAATGATCAACAAACCAAATATGTAATCAACTATGAATATATTTATATAAATTCACTAATGACAACATAAAAACTATAACATTGTAATAGCTGGTGTTGAGGTTTGTGTTAGTTATTAACAATGATTTTATAACATTGACCATAGAGTAAGGATGTCGAAGCCTTTCCATTAGTACAATCCCAAGGTTGACCAAAGTTTACACATTTCTAATAATAATACTTCACATGCAAAACGACTTTAAACATTTATATATAAAGTGTAGCTCAAACTAGACTATTGGCAATCGAGGGTTTAAGATTAGTTTTAATTGATATTAACTAATATATGTCATTTGACTATATAGTAAGGTGTTTTAAACCATATCAAATAAGCAATCACGAGGCTTGACCTTAGTGTAAGCTTTTACAAATTATGTTTTGTATGCTTGACTTGCCAATGACAATAATAATGAATCTTATCATTATTTACAAAGTCAATTGTGCTTATTTGGTTCTAGAATAGCATAGGAACCTTTGTTATAATGTTTCAGTTGAGATAGACCTTAGATTAGAAGTTATAGGTAGTAAAATCTACCGTAGTAGTTAGTATAAACTACAACTTATTATGAGTGAGGCAACATGATAATAGTAATTTTACTATGGTGTAAACCATGCACAAGGTTTATAAATTATAGGAATAACACTAATAATGTATTTACCCACGATTTAAACTTTATAAAAATGGTGGTAGGAAGTATTCCATCTTAAGATGATGTATCTAGTTATAAGAACCAAATTTACAATGTCGTAGAAATTTCTAGATAGAAGATTTCTACAGGATGCAAGTAACAATTATATTGGAGCATTATAAAATAAGGGGTATTGTATATAGTTACAATAGTACAAGCAGCAAAGCAATAGTTTAACAACTGAAGTTTATAACTTGATGCTTAGCATACTTACATACAAACAACAGGTTAATAAATTCCATGGCTAGTAAGAAAAGACAAAATAGAAATATGTACTCTAATGGAAATCTTTACTTTCGAGATTGATAGGAGTACTTTCATGAATAAAAGACAGTGATTTTAAGCATAACTTTAGTGATATAATCATGTTAAAGTAGAAGTAAGTGTATGAGGAAGAACTTGAGCTCTAAGCTCACAATAAGTATCTTTTGTTTCACTAAGTATGATAAAGATAACGATCTTTATATCTGAACTTAAATGTTGTCTTAGAAACAAAAACAATAGAAGAAGGCAATTACTTTACCTCACCAGAGCTTGCTTAGAATAATCAATTTATTTTACTAGCATATTAACATGCAACATACATACTTCTTTCTACCTTATGAATTAAACTTCTACTTGATCAATCATTACCTGTTGAACCTGTAAGAACCAACAATCCATCTGCATTAGTATAACGCTAAGTAAGCCCAAGTTTTCAAAGATAGATTTCACCTACTTGAGAAAAAGTAAAATTATCAATACAGATAGAAGCAATTGAATACAGGTCACATACATAACATATCAAAATTAAAGTGGCATTAGTTTTTATGCTTTTGAAGTAATCACTACATATTGTTAACTGTTTCATTTTTCCGCTAGCCGCTAGTAGTTATAAAACTGCAACTTTAGACATTTGATGTTACATTAAAAATTTTAATTTTTTGTGAAAATTCGGGGCTATGACAAGGCCTACTACAGCAGCGCTAGTCACCACCCAGGGTGCTACAGCATCTTGTTGCTGCTCTCCTCATCACCACCGTGAACTACAAACTATGTATGGATGAATCTTGTTTGCGATTTAATATTACACCTTCTTCATTTGAAACATGATTGGGATAATCATATTAGATTTGTCAACGATAAACATCAATCATGTATCTAACATTCTATTAATTTCTTTCTTCACCTTTTCTTTAACTTTGGGATTAATCTTGTAATCGATGTCTTATGGGATAACATCTAGCCATAATTCAATTTTCATCTCCCCCGCTTCTTCCATTATTCCCTTGATTTCAATGAAAATATATGGAATCAGGTACTTATATACCTCAAGTACTAGATTTATGAGCTCAGGCATAGTTTTTTCATCCCACTAATCTACAACATAGGCAAGCATGGGTCTCTCCTCACCCCTTAACTCATTGAAACTTTAGGAGTTATGTATATGAAAAATTACCACCATATTCCCTCTTTACCTTAACATCCTTGGATATTTCAAATTCCTTAAATGATAGATTATTGAAATCCTATAAATCATGTTCACCCTCTCAAGCCTGATCAATCTCCTTGCAATACAAAAGAAGGTCCAATTGTCGAATACAGATCTTAATTGCAGCTAGTTGTTGATGGTAAGGGAACACAACAATAACATGGTAATTATGCAACATGTTAGTAAGAAAAAATTCTTTAATCAGTTTCAAAGTTATAGTCACTTTAGGAGACTTTACTAAAAAACAGTAATCGTCACAAAATTTAGACTAGCAAATAGCTCAACTCTTGGTTTTCCTTCTATTTTTTTCATGTAAATACCAAGCCTTTAATTTCATAATAGGTCCCAAACTATGAATTCAAAACTAAGGTTGCAAACCCTTGATTTCCCACTTCTAAGTACAAATTTAAACATGAACAAAGTGATTTGTGTCTTCATCATATATTTTTGAAATCAGAATGTATTTACCTTTTGAAAGAGTTAGATTTTAACTCTCAAAATATCGGGGGGAGGCGTGTGTCATCACTCCCAAAATGGTTTCCTAGATTGTGAGACATTTCCTATTTGTGGCCCACCATATGGCTATCATGATTGTATGTGGCTCTACAGTAACATTGATAATAGGGTTGCTTCTTGGTACACTAGATGGATCTCTTATGAGATTTATAATAGGGTTTCTCTACAATACGATTGCATGATTTCACCTTGAGGAGTAAAGCACAATTCCTTGTGGGAAACAAGACCAGTATGGGAATGATACTTCACAAACACTATTGGTTTAGGTCTAGGTCTAAGTCGTTTTCAATATGTTGAGCCAACATATTGTATTTCAGAATCATTGTGCAAAACTTGATGATTCCAGGAGAAAATCTACGTGTCTAGGAGCCTTTTTTGTTCCTGAATTGAAGCATAGAGACCAATATTTGATCATTAACATAGAAGGAACCTAAAACCACATATACTCTTATGAATCCTCTCTACATCCTCCTTCCACCTAAAAATGAAACACATCCATCCTAGAGAAAGGATTAGAATAATTATCCACTCTTTCTGAATCCATTCCATGAGCGTTTTGTCCTCCATTTGCTTCCTCGGGACCATTTTATGAGCTTTATATTGCATTGGAATGATCTAACTTAAAACTACGTCCTCTCCTACCACCAGCTACATATTCTCATTTCTTAACTTGAACACATTTATGTTTGTCTCTGGTAGGCTTGTTCCTTGATCCCGGATGTCCAGAACCACTTCTAGACTTCCCAACTAGTTTGTGGAGCCTCGGGTATTCACAATCCTATGGTGTCTGCATTACATTTGATCTAACTATGTTAATGGAATTTATCAGTCTTCCTTTGAATACTAGTTTATTGATGCATAGATATTGGCCATTTGAGCATCACCTCTTACACCTTCACCATCTTGAATGTCCATTTGAGAGAATGAACATAGCTCTAACTCCTTTTGGACAATTTTCACATGGCTCAAGTATGTTGGATCTGCTTGAAGTAAAGGATTTGTCAATGCTTGGACTCACAATGGTCCTATCGACATCAAAATGACCAAAATAGCTAGTGATTCATTTTTTCCTTAGGAAGTGAAAACACATAAGTTAGACAATTACATTAGTGCATCAAGGTACCCAACTAAGTCACCTGACATGAGGACATGAGGACCCCTCCTCTTTGGTAACAAACTTGACTCATAAATCAATGAATAGCTCATTACCCCTCCTATTTGGTACATCTGGTAGCGGCTACCCTAGCGAAACCCAAAACAACCCAAGAAAGGTGGCGACTACCCCAGCAACACCCAAAATAGTCCAAGCAAGGTGGAATCCCTCCAACATAGTCAAACATGCAGTGGTTTCCCTAAAAAATACCCAAAAATAGTGAATCAAGTAGGGTATGCCTTAAATAACCTGTACACAACAACGACCCATTCAAACACCTTCAAGAACCCTAAAAATGGTATGAAAACCTGGAGGAAAGGTTTAGTAGAGTTCATCTCACACGTTTGAAGGATAGGGTTAGACAAGGTGATGTAGGATAGGGTTAGTCAGTTATAGTAGGAAGTGAAACAACTTACTCCTCAAGATGTTGACCAAAGTAGTCAATAAGTGTCCAACTAAGAATGGCATTGTCAAGCATCTCAGAACTGAATATGGAAACCTTAAACCCTTACTGCAATGGATGAGAGTCCTTAGGGTAGTCACACAATAAGCCAAAACAAACCTAAACAAGTAACAAAACCCTTGTAACAAGCATAAGCATATTTCTAGTAGCAAGAACACTTATCTAGCAGATAATGAAATCCTCAAATAGCAGTGACACCATAAATAAGAGTAGCGACACCCTCAACATGAGAAATGATACCCTCAACAAAAGTATAAGATACCTCAAAAATTACAGCGAGAACCTTAAGGATTCCTAAATAGGTGGTGGTTCCCTCAGCAGGAGCAACATCAACCTCAACAATGACAACAGTAGCCTCAAGGGGGCCTAAATAAGCATCGGTGCCCTTGAAAATGATACCAGCACCCTCAAGGAAACAATAGCACCCTCAAATAAGATATGGCAACTTGAAAAATATACTACAACAACCTGAAAATAGAATACATCTCACACAAGTGGAGGAATCATCATAACATCACCATCAAACTCTCTGATGCTGCCTCTTCCATGGCTATTCTTAAACATCTCCGAGCCTTTATATTGTTGAGATCATGCCCATAATGTTGTTTTTTATAACCTGAGTATTGGTGTGCATCTTGTAACATGTATAGGTTTTTTGATGTTGAGTTTGATTTCGCGTATTCCATATTAAGTTCCCAAATGTGTCTTTTCTTGCCCAGAATTGACCTATTGCAAATAATAGTTAGGAAAACAATAGAAATAAAGCTATCTAGAAACCACAAATTGTATCCTCCACACTTTTTTACTTTATTTAGACCATTTTCATTATTGATGGGGTGGGATCATTCACTAGTCATTATAATGACGAAGTTGTTGTTTCACTCCAAAAAAATGTTGCAAGAAGACATAGACTTCATACAAAAAATTCAAACAGTGCAATTCCAATGCATACCCACATCTTCATATATTCCTTATACACATGATATCACATTCATAGTACATTTTTTATTCCATTTCCTCAGCCTCCCTATAAATTTATCACTAGTATGAGAGAAAACAACCTCAAGAGATTGCTCATAGTACTCAAACAACAACATCTCTGCACAAAAGCATATTTTGAATAACTCAGTATCATTAGAAAAGGCATTGTGATGGTTCTAAATAATAATGTTTGGTTCTTTTCTGACTCAATCTGGACACTAACGAATATTTTAAACATAAAACAGATATGAAAAACAATTCTTTGAAAATGGTTTTAACCGCCCTATAAGGTGCCGCAATTGCACTAACTCAACCTTATTTGGCCTCGATTTGTTGATTTCACTGCTCAGAGTTGAAAAACACTTTGAGCATCTCCCCTTCAACACATATTGTACTAGGGCACTTTCTGAGGTATCTATCTACACAATAAGTAGTAGAGGCTTGAGCTCTTTGCATAATCTACAGGGAGACAGTACTTTAGCCGAGGATCCATCTAGGATCACTATAAAATTATTACCAGTTTCACAAAGAACATCATCAAATAAACAAAATTCTCTAAATATTGTGGGCGCCCGCCTTATTTTTTTCCTATGTCTTCAGTGTTGTGCATTTATCAAAGCCCAAATCTATTCCATCATGTCAAAGTTCCACACTCTTTAAATATGGTTAATTGCTATCACATTCACTCCAGAAAAATGTTGCAAGAACACATAGACTTCATACAAACAAGAATATCACAACAATGAAGGGAGGCTAAAGAATGTTGTGAAACTCACATTGAATGTGTGATGAGACGAATTGATTTGATTGCATCATATCAGTAGCTCCCTTCATACTAGAAGGGAATTCATACTGATTTCTTTGATTGCCTCATATCAGTAGCTCCCTTCAAAAAGAGACGGGATGAAGGAAATTGAAATAAAGGTTGTCATGATATTTTCAGATTGTTCACTGGGAAGGTGTATAATATTCAACAACTACCCAGCCAAGTTTACAACTATGATTGAATTTGTCAATATCTCACATAGCTCAATTCCTTTCATGCCTCACAGTTAGCCAAATGAATTTTTATCTAAAAATGAGTTGTGGCATTATTTGAAAAAGTGTAGAGAACACATATATATATGTATACATATACCTAGCATGGAAGTTGTAGGTAGAGACTCCCATTATAGTCTTATATGCAGGGTTGTCTCTGAAGTCAAAATCTTGGTTTTTTTCTCACCAATATGTGTTGGAAACTACCATCACCAACATGTTTGAGATTTCAAATGAAATAATGAATTGTAGGCCCCCTTATAGGCTTTACACAATGTCTTTGAAGGAAAGATGGTACAAATTTCAGATGGATAGATTAAAGAACCACTTACTCTATGAAATATATAACCCTAAATATTTTGCAAAAATATACCAGTAGAGTACATAAGAGGAAAAATAAAGCCAATCTCTCAACAAGATGGAATAGATCATTGAAGCAATAGAGCTATTATGGAAATGGCTTGTTGTATGTAGAATTCTCTTTAGGGTAAGTTTATGTTATGGGGGAAGTAGTCTTCAATACCTATGATCGATCTATTGAATCCCTCTTTTAACAAGGCCATTTCTGCAGTGATGATATAGTGGCTTAGGCAATGAAGGCTTAGTATTTAATGAAGATTTGTT
Organism: Pseudotsuga menziesii; assembly: GCA_001517045.1. Lineage (NCBI taxonomy): Eukaryota > Viridiplantae > Streptophyta > Pinopsida > Pinales > Pinaceae > Pseudotsuga > Pseudotsuga menziesii. Next base: position 121,644 of record LPNX010057815.1, on the reverse strand, counting down.
TTACTAAAACAGAAATTTAAATGTTTTGTTTAAATTTAGTTATTTAGGATGGTTAGAGGTGAGTGACTAGTGCCAATAACACTATTCAGAATGTGGAGTCTTGGGACTTCTAAGAGGTATAAAAATTATGAATGGATGGGAGTAAATATGCTGTGCATAGATGCAGAAATTTACGTATGAATGCAATATTAGATGGCTAGACACACGTGTAGAAAAACTTTGCTTCACATAGCCTATAGATAAAATCACACATCAATTGATGAATCTCCCCTTTTTGATTCCCATAGGCTTACATTCATACCCACAAACCTGAACTTCCAGAGCTGACTATCATCCTCTGCTATTGTTGACAATCTGCCTATGTGTTTTTTGTATTTTTGATTTATTGTTGACTGTTGATTATTTCAGCAAAAACCAGTGATTGAGATGATCAAACTGAACTTTTTTGAGTTTTATTTCTATTTGTTTTCTCTTTTGAAGTTGTTTTTATTCCTTTCAGACGTTACAATAGTTTAATTTTGCCGAATTTTGGGTTTAGGGTCATCTTGTTATGTATGCAGAGTTTACTTCGTTGACATTATTTTACCGTCTTATTGTGTAGAAACTTTTCAGTGTCATGTACTAATGATGATCATCTTTATGCAACGTATTATCCATGTTTTTTGTCACCATGTACAACGGCTTATGATCATTTTTACTACGGTTATTATCCAGAATGAGGACTGCACTGCAGTATCAACAATGATGGCTGCACTTAATATATATGTAATCATTAATTTTTTGAATATGAACAGTTACATTTGAATGGTAATATGCATTTGTAAAATTGACCCTTCTTTAATAGAAAAATGATAAATTTTAGATGTATCTTTTTGGTATGGTTTTGCCACATTATTCATGTAGAATTTTGAACCACTCCTTGTTTTATTTGAGAACATGGTTGCAAATAAAATTTAAGACAATACAGAAATGTAAATGCTATGATCAAAACTCATTTTCAAGGGATACAAATAATAAAACAAGGTAAATGTTACAAGCATTTAATGTCAATGAGTGTGTTCTTATTGTGTAAGCATAAAATATTTATGGTTCAATTAGATGTAGATAATGAACTTTGTTATTGGGTTAATTTTTTAAGCTTCCATATGAAGATAGACCTCCATATACTATGAGGGATAAGGTGAAAAGTGTTTTTCCATCTTCATGCTCATGTTTCATTGAATGAAAATGTTGTGTGGTGCACTTTCATATATGAAGCTCAATGAGTGTGAAGTAATGCCAAGTTAGTGGAATTGTTTTAGAATCTTCATGACATAAATAATGGGGATAAGATCACCCTTGACACATTTGTGAAGCTAAAATTGTTGTATTTTATAACCATCACGATTCATGCAACATAATGTTCTTGTTTTTCATCACCCTGTTTCAAATTTTTGAGTATGTGCATAAGTTATTTTTACAACACGCCAAAAATACTAACATACCAATATGTGTATGAGTTATTTTTTCAGTGCACTAAAAATACCAACATACCAAGACAATCAATCCATCAAAATGTATCATTAAGTCATGTGTCCATACTATAAATAGTTGTAATTTTTCAAAACTACTTTATTGTCTTTTTGAAACTCATATATAGGAATGTAAGATGAGTTTATGGTTGACATGTATGAGCATGATGAAATAGTTTAGAGTTAGGGTTTGAATATCTTCTTTAGTGCACATAATATAATGAGATTGCATGAACCTATCTTATGACTATGACAATGTTTCCGTTGTAAAATTTTTATGAATATTACATAGATGAATCTTGTTTGCACCCAAACAAAAGGAACTAATAGAACACACTCTTCCTACAATAGAACACACTTTTCAAAAGGAACTAATGATTTAAATGTCATGGAAATCCTTTAGACATGATAAATACAAAGAAAGGGAAATGATATTTTCAAATAAGGAAATGTCGTTCATTATAATTTATATCTATCATGGTGGAAGAATATGATCATCATTACTATGAGTTGATCATCTATAATCAAGAACTATTGATAAGAAAAATAGACTATTGGTTTTAATGATCATAAAAGGTTAAGGTTACATGGTAATGGATTTTTCTATTGAATATATCAGCACTTTGAGCTTTAACAAAACTTATAATCAAGAACTATTGAAAATATAAATACACTATTGGTTTTAATTCTCATAAAATAAGGTTGTGGTAATGGATTTTTCTATTGAATATATCAACAGTTTGAGCACACAAAACTAAAGTAATTTTGAAGAAGGTCAAAGAGGGAGGTTGCTAAAATTGATATCATTGTATGTAACCATTCTATTTGTAGAAAAAAAATATTAATGAAAATGAAATTAGATAAAATGGAGGTGAAATCATTCATGTTCTTTCATTTTGTTCTCAATCAAACTTATTTTCATTACACGTAAATGCCCTCTATTTCTACATTATAGAAGGTTGTCTTCACATAAAGTTGAAAAGAATGTTTCAATATATTATACTCCTTTGCTTTAAGTGTTTCCCTCTACATGTGGAAAATAAGAATGAGAAAGAGATTCTCTTAGTTTCGAGAATTAAATATATGTATTCTCTACTGACAAGGCCAACCATGTGAAGTTGGAAGCTCATTTGGCCCCTCCCACCCACCCACCCTAGAATCAAAGAAAAAAAAAATTTCAACCTTGATGTATTTTTGATTCATACAAAATGTGCTAGTGGCATATTATCAAGAATGGCATTATGATCTTCTATCGACAATTTCCACTGTCGATGCTTGGAATTTTTCCTACTCTTCATTTCCTTCAACTGCAACTGGGATGCTATGACCAAATGACTATATTGAGCACATATAACATTTGACTTGTCGTCTTGAAAAATAATATGGTCTTTACATTTCCTTACTTCTACAAATAAATGTCCCATTATAGCCATTGAACCCACACCATACGTATCATTTGACGGGTCTTTAAATTCTTGCATCAACTTGCTTTTTGACCTAGTGCATCTCAATAAATAATAATGCACTTTTCTGGATTATCCACTGGTGCAATGACAGAAAATACATCACCTTCTCTACCCAAATCAGAAACACGATCATAATCTTTGTCAATCACAAGCGCTTCATTATCGTGCTCTACATCACTGATATTTCCAAATGGGGGCAATGGTGTCAATTCTTGGTGTCTCCATGGTTTCACAAATTTTTTAGTATGGTTTTTACACTCATCCAAGGACTCTATATCATCAATACATGCAAGAAAAAAGCAAGAGTACTTTCATTTCTCGATTGCGTGTATATTTTCCATTTTGTTACTCCTAATGGAGTGTAAGCCCCTTGTTTTTAGTATTGCAGTACAATTATGTGGCATTGATCTATCAACATCACCCATTGCAATATTCCAGAAAAAACCTTCTCACATTACCCATCCTTTCATTGAATTCATGGCTCAAATTTTATTTGCACCAATTAACAACATCTTTTGAATTTTCAAAGCGAGAAGTAGAGTGATTCAATTGATATCTCCTGAGTGCACATTTCACATAGGCCCTAGCACCATCGTGTTCTCCTTTTCCATGTCCCATTTCATAAAATCTCCATGTGTGGTGAACATTGGTGTTTCTATGAAGGCAATAAAACCATAAGAATGAGCGCGCTAATTTAAATTGACTAGCACAACCATCTGACCACACCAAATGTTCTTTAAAAGTGATATTTTGTCTTGATAATTCTTTATAAAGCATTCAAAAACATTGATGGACAAAACATGTATCATGTGTACGATCATCACTGATGTAGAAATGATACTCCTTAATCACTTCACAATTATTTCCATTGCTATCAAAACCATCGACATCAAGCTATGCATGTCTATACATAATATGAACAAGTATAGATACTTGATCTGAATGATAATACTCACTCTGTATCTCCTTTTGAAGAGTGAAAGTGTAATTTTCAGCAAAATCGACAATGGATAATATTGTTCCTTTTCCAGATACATCTCGTGATTGCTTGAACTGTAAGTCCTGACATCATGCTGAGTGAGAGTGCTTGATATATTTATATATTTGATCCCTAAGCAAATTCATAAAATCTGTCAAAGAGATATCAATTTCAACTAAATTAATCTTTCTTGATGTGGATGTTGAATCTGTAAAAGGAGTATAATCAACATATTCATATCTCTTCCATTTCACAATGTGATTTGATATTTGAGGATCGTTTGCATCAATTTGGTAGTTAGCATTGAAAAGGGCCAAATCAGAACATTCCTCACATTTTTTACACCCAACGCATTGTTTCTTATAGAATACTTGATCATTCTCTTGTGCACATAGTATTTTAGATACAAATTCCTGAACACTCATAGGAGGGGGGTTATTTGGCCAACACCGCATGCCACAATCTAGAAATGTCTCAGCATATAATTCAAATTCTACATGGTATCGACAACAACATGTGTCATGAACAATGATGGGCATGACATACCATTGTTTAAGCTTCACAAATGTGCTAAGGGAAATCTTTGCATCAACATTACTCTCCATAAAAGTTTTGAAACTTTCCACTTGAGTGATCTCTGTTATGTGTTTGGCATGAGTTTCATAGTTTCCTTTTGATATACGACATTGCACAACATCCTTTTCATTTGGTAAGACATGAGAGTTTAAATTCCAAAACTCTTTCACCCTGTCTCTCACATTATTTGGAAGTCTATCTTGATAAGGTTGCCTACAGATAACACCCAACATGCAACTTCATCACCCTCATCTAATTGAACTACAACGTTTTTATGCTTCCACAAAAATTTTCTTGATGTTTTTATCATTCTTGTAGTAGTAGACAACAAACGACTGTTTACAGTGTTTTTTGCCACAACCCATATTAGAATATATTTATGAGCAACCATGTAATTATGAGATCATTTTTTTGAAAGCGATGTAAGGACTGATGTTAGATTTTGTGATACAACCTCATTTGATTTAGCCTCTTTGACATTTTTAATGCCCAATAATGTCATTGCATTTCTTAGACATTTTCGCTTTAACAACATATTTAACAATTGATCTTGTTCTATGACAGAAATACCTTCAAAATATTCTTTCACTATATTTTTTACTCTATAGAGAGTTGTATTATCAGGCATCGAAGGTCCGATTTCTTCAATTTTACTTGAATCCATATTCTCCAAAAACATATCGTTAATGACAATATTGTTGCAGCTTCTAATTAATCTCTGTGAGTTGGTAAGTGTGGTAGGATGTTGTATGTTGGATGTCGACCCTACATAAAAATAAATATATGAATTTATCTAATTGTGAGTTTGTTCAAATCAAATATATACATATATATAAGTTTATATATATTATATTTAAGTAAAAATTATAAACATATATGAAAATTTATGTACTCACCAATTATGGGCTCAATATCGAAGCTACCCATAGTTTGCTCCACATTTGTCATTTCCTTGTCACCTCCATGCTCTTCATTTATTTCATCAATGTGTTCCTCGACAATCTGCATTCCCTCATCGCCACCATATGCGAGGTTTACATTTTGCATTTCTTCGTCACCGCCAAGTGCCTCCATATTTATTTCCATTGCTCTTTTTTCTGTTAACTTTCTTAGATTTTCATGCTTTTTGTCCTTGCCTCTTCATCAGTTTTGGTGCGATCATGTTTTTTTCCACAGTTCCTTTGATTTCCCATGTTCAAGGAATTAAACCTAAAATCCAATGCATGAAAAGATATGAGAATTGGGAGTTACATACATACATTGAAAAAAAGATAACAACAAAACTAACAAGAGTAATATGGTAAGTACTATTGTACGAAAAACTTATAGGTACATGCCAAAAAAAGGATTTGCACCAAAGAATGTAAAATTACCTAGAAGTAATCTCAAGAAAATGCCTACCATATTTAAATCATAGATTAAATTAAATGCCTGCAACATATGGTCAAGTTGTATGCTATTAATATTTCTACCTAAACACGATCTCAATTTGTATTAAGAATGTCTGATGAAAAACTTATGTATCTTCCAAAATACGGTTTCAGGATAAATTTTTGAGAAAGTCCTAAAAATGACTAAGTGTTGGAAAAATGGCTCAAGTGGCCTTAGGAAAATGCCCGCAATACCTAATGGGTTAATGATAAAAATAATTTGAAACTACCATGCTCTATATTGTTAAGAAGGATATCTCTCCCTAGTCTTAGTTTTCATATAAGGTGTTTGATGACAAAATTAACATCCTGCCAAAACAGGGGTTCAAGTTGCTTTTAAACCAAAGTAGCAAATCTGCCTAAGTGGCCTCAAGGAAATGCCTGCCATAGTTTGTGGGTGGAAGAAAATTATCGCACCATATGGTAATTGTGTAGATGGGTGTTTTGTATACCTTTCAACATCTTCAGATCGACTTGAAAGTTCCTGAGGAAGAAGTTATGGATATGCCAAAATAGGGTTTCAGGATAAACTTTGGAGAAAGTCCTGAAAATGACTAAGTGTTGAAAAACTAGCTTAGGTGGCCTTGAGAAAATGCTTGTCGTACCTAATGGGTGAATGATTAAAACGATATGAAACTATAATTCTCTATCTTCTCAAGAAGGTTATCTCTCCATAGTCTTAGTTTTCATAGAATGTGTTTGATGACAAAATTAGTAGCTTTCCAAAACAGGGGTTCAAGTTGCTTTTACACCAAAGTAGAAAATCTGCCTAAGTGGCCTCAAGGAAATGACCTCCATAGATTTTGGGTTGAAGAAAATTACCAAACCATATGGTCATTGTGTAGATGGGTGTTTTTTCTACCTATCCACGTCTTCAGATCAACTTGAGAGTTCATGAGGAAGAATATATGGATCTGCCAAAATAGGGTTTCAGGATAAACTTTGTAGAAAGTCATGAAAATGACTAAGTGTTGGGAAACTCACTCAGTTGGCCTTGAGAAAATGCTTGCTTTCATTAATGGTGGAATGATAAAAAAAATATGAAACTACCATGCTCTAGCTTTTCAAGAAGGATATCTCCCCATAGTCTTAGTTTTCATAGAAGGTGTTTGATGAAAAAAATAAGAGCCTTCCAAAACAGGGGCTAAAGAAAAACGTTGATAAAAATAAAAATTTGTGGCCTGAAGAACTCGGACAATGCAAAATATCATCAGATCTGAAAAATTTGATCTCTGACACTACTACATTTCGACCAAAAATCTGACGGCCGTATTGTCGGATTTTCGACACTTCCTTGTCGCATGTATGACACTATTGATTTTTTTTAAGTGTCGGTAGAGTGTCGTCGGTTATCCGACATCTTTCCAATCCGTAGGTTAAGCGACATATCATTTTACCGTCAATTAAACGTAAAGCGTCGGTTAATCAACACTGACAAAGCGACGGTGACGAAATTTTTTAAAAACATTTACACCAACCGGCATCGCTTAACCGACACCTCCCGGACACAGGAGTTGCTTAACCGACACCTTTAGGCGTCACTTAAGTGATGGTATTGTATTTTTTAAAACACAAAGGTGTCGCTTAAGTGACGGTATGGTATTTTTTTTTATTTTAAATATTGTGAAATTACCAAACTTCCTATGATATATGACTAGGCTTCCTTTAAAAAACATATACATAGAATTACCTAGTCCCTTTGTGTTTCCCATCATCTAGCCATATCTATGCAAAAAAAAAATACTCCTATGAATTACATTTTAGCAAAACCGGGCATGCTTCTACCAAATCCACTTCTAGTTACTAGAAGTATGAGTTAGAGTTTTGTGTAGATACCTTCATAATAAATTGATGGGTGGAAAAAAAACTTTGACAATCCTTCTACCACAAACCTGAGATTATGAATAGAAAGAGAACCTTGTTGCTAGGCAATTGGCCCAAAAGTTCCTAGAAGACTTCTTGTATCGAATGCTCTTCAATCAAAGGGAAGAATGTGACAGAATCAATACAGCCAAGCCTTCAATCTTTGGAGAATGACAATTTTTTTGCAAGAAAGTCCTAACTATAAAACCCTTCTGTTTAACTCTAACCACTTGAATAATGTGACAGAATCAATACAGCCAAGCCTTCAATCTTTGGAGAATGACAGTTTTTTTGCAAGAAAGTCCTAACTATAAAACGCTTCTGTGCAACATCTCTAAACACTTGTTAGTTATCTAGTTAAATTTCTAGCTATGTTTGTTATAAACAAATTGATTAGGAGTATAACATGTGGAATTTAACAGTTAAGAACGAGTATTTCCGATGTGGGAGGTTCGAATCCGGAGGGGAATGAGACATATAAACCTCTATAAACTAATACAAAATTAAACTTTAATATAGCCATTTATGTGAAAAATTCAAAATTCAGAATTCTACGCCATAATGTTCGTTTTGGCCATACAGGGGAGCTATCACAACTGGAAAATATCATTCTAGATATACTCTCTCAGCTTCAAACATTATACAAAGAGCATAGTGTGAAGGAAAGGGGTTGGTTATTCTTAAGGGATAGTGCATGGCTATCTTTAATTTTATCATTGCTCCAGGCAGGTCTGTGGAAAGTGTCTCTGAGAAAGATCCCAGTTTCAAGAGAGGACACATTTTGGATAGAGCAGAGGCAGAGCTGCAAAAATTGCTTGATCCACAGATATTAGTGGCAACTCTGGTAGGACTTCATATGAACTGTATGAAAAAATTCAAACCTGGCGACGGTAGGGAAATTTTTTTTTTTTTAAAACACCTCACACAGGAGCCCTCGTCTTC